>JAULBV010199157.1:0-18559 GCA_032358295.1 Pterothamnion heteromorphum | reverse complement strand
GAGACGCGCGAGGCCAATGCCGACGCGCTGATGCGCTTCCACATCGTCTGCCCGCACTGCCAGGCCGAGCATCCGCTGCTGTGGGGCGGCAAAGAGGCTCAGCATGGATTCAAGGGCGGCGGCCTGGGTGGCGACACCAGCCCCGTGCACCATGTGTGCCCGCACTGCCACAGCAGCATCCACCAGGGCGACTACCTGCGCCTGTGGGCTGCCGGCACCTGGGTGAGCGCCTGCGGGGAGTACCGCTACGGGCCTGGCGCCACCTGGCGCAACGCTGCCGACGAGCCCCGCCCGCCGCCGCGGCATGTGGCCTTCCACATCTGGACGGCCTACAGCCCGCAGCGCCCCTGGGGCGACATCGTGCGCGAGTTCCTGGAAGCCAAGCGCAAGGCTACCGAAGGCCAGAACGGCCCGCTGATCACCTTCATCAACGAGACGCTGGGCGAGCTGTGGGAAGAGAAGTTCGAGAAGGCCGACGAACACGCCCTGGCCCGCCGGGCTGAGGACTACCGCCTGTTCACCGTGCCCATGGGCGGCCTGGTGCTGGTGAGCGGGGTGGACGTGCAGGACGACCGCTGGGAGATCGTCACCTGGGCCATCGGCCGCGGTGAGGAAATGTGGTGCGTCGACTACTCCGTGGTCTACGGTAACCCCGCCGACGAGCGCGAGTGGGAAGAGAAGCTCGACCCCTACCTCGACACCCGATTCCAGCACGCCAGCGGCCAGGTGCTGCGCATTGAGGCCGCGGCCGTGGACACCGGCGGCCACTTCACCCACCAGGCCTACAACTACTGCCGCCAGCGTGAACGGCGCCGCGTGTTTGCCGTGCGGGGTGACCCGCAGCCCAGCAAGAAGGTGAAGGGCAAGGCCACCATCCAGGATGTGAACTGGCGCGGCAAGGTGCTCAAGCGCGGCGTGCGCCTGTGGTACGTGGGCACCGACACGGCCAAGGACCTGATCTATGGCCGCATGCAGGTGGCCAAGCCCGGGCCGGGTTACATGCACTTCAGCAAGGACCTGCCCGCCACCTTTTACCCCGGCATCACGGCCGAGAGCCGCGTGCCCGTGCGCACGGCCCGGGGCATCGACTACCGCTGGGTCAACACCAAGCGCGCCCGCAACGAGCCGCTGGACTGCACTGTCTACGCCATCTTCTGCGCCCACCAGCTGGGCCTGGACGTGCGCACCCAGCGCGAGTGGGACCGGATCGAGCAGGCCGTGCAGCCGGCCACGGGGGACCTGTTCAACGCCCAGCCGGCCGCGCCTGTTGCGCTGCCGCCCGCCATACAGGCCGACCAGCCACCAGCGGCCCAAGAGCCGGCAATGGCCCACGCCCAACCCGCCCCCATCACCTACATGCAAACCATCGCGCGCCTGCGTGCGCAGAGGCGCTGACACCCATGGATGCCGTCACCCTGATCCTGAGCATCGTGCGCCAGGCCATCGAGGCCAGCGGGGCGCCGCCCGATGCGCTGCAGGACGTCATGGCCCGGGCCGAGATCCGCGCCCGGGAGCGGCTGGGCGGCGGGGAGCACTACATCCGCCGCGTGCAGGATCTGCCGGCCAAGACGCAGATAATCAACCTGCTCGAAAGCGGCGTGCAACCGCAGCAGATCATCGAGCGGCTGGGTGTGTCCAAGACCTACGTGTACCAGGTGCACCGGGGGCTGCGGCAGAAGTAGTAAACACGTTCCCCTGAACGAGTGCACTGCGCGGCGGCATGCTGCCCGCGTGAGCACCCACACCATCCCCGCCAGCCAGACGGCCGGCGACAGCTTTGCCGCCACGCTCAGCGGCGACACCTACCCCGCCAGCGCCGGCTGGGTGGCGCAGCTGCTGCTGATCGGCGGCACGCGCTACACCCTCAGCGCCACCGCCAGCGGCAGCGCGCACGCCGTGGCCGCCAATGCCGCCGCCACCGCCGCCTGGGTGCCCGGCGCCTACCAGCTGCGCGCCGTGTACACGCTGGGCGCCGACCGCTACAGCCTGGATGTGGGCCGCCTGCAGGTGCTGCCCGATCCGGCCGCCACCACCACCGACGCCACCGCCCTGAAGGGCCCCGCCCAGCGCGTGCTGGAGGCGCTGGAGGCGGTGTACGCCACGTTCATCAGCACCGGCCAGTTCACGGTGGGCGAGTACACCATCAACGGCCGGGCCGTGAAGTACCGCAGCGTGGAAGAGCTGCGCCGAGCCATCAACGCCGCCCGCCGCGATGCGGCAGCCGAGCAAGCCGCCGCCGGCCTGCTGGCCGGTGAAAGCCGCCGCCAGCGCCTGGTGATCCGAATGTAGCGCGGCCACACCCAACACCTGAAAGAGATGCCATGACACTGCAAGTGACCCTGCGCGAACCCATCCACGCCGCTGGCGGTGTACTGCTGGCTGCGGGCAGCGTGCAGAGCTTTGCCGATGATGTGGCGGCTGAGCTGGTTCAGTCTGGCAAGGCTACGCGGTTTGGCCTGGGATGGACGCAGCCGAAGGATGCGTTGACGCCAGTTGAAGTTGAGGCCGTCATTGCAGGAGCGGGTGGCAGATACCCGGCGCTTTCTGCCATGAGTGGACTGCTTGCCTTCTGGGATTTCAGCGAGCCACGCGCCCCGTACTACAGCAAAGCCGGCGTCGGGCCCTTCGCGCTGCGCAACGGCACCAGCAGCCGGGTGGCAAAGGGAACCGCAGGCCCTCTCGCGCAATCAGTCATCTTCAACGGCACGACGGACTACCTTTACATCCCCGCCGCTGAAGTGGGCGCCCTGAACATCGGCGCCAACGGTGGCAGCGCGGTTACGGTGATCGCGTGGTGGAAGCGCTCGAACAGCAGCAGCAGCGATTTCATCGCCGGTTGCTGGGACGAGTCTGGATCGCGGCGGCAGTACGGTCTGTTCGTTGACCTTCCGGTCTACGGCGGCGACAACAAGGTGTGTTTCCACGTCAGCAAGACCGGCGGCGCGACTCCGGGCTATCCCTTCTCGCGGGACTACTCCAACAGCGCAGGCACAGAGCCCAGCCGCACAGGCGAGTGGATCGCAGGCACCTACGATGGCGCCGAGGCGCGCTCGTATCTGGAGGCTCTGTTCGAGCCCTACCCGAGCTACACCGACGGCCTCAGCAACACCTACGCAAAGAACCCCTACGCCTTCTCGCTTGGCCTGAACACCGTGGAGTCTGACTTCCACGTTGGCGCCAACCCTGTCACCCCGACATGGAACTTTGCGGCGGGTGAACTGGCCTGTTTGGCGGTCTTCAATCGTGCGCTGACGCAAGCCGAGATTGCCGAGTTTCAGGCGGCGGTGAACCCTGCCGCGCAGGGCTTCAAGCAGACCATGCACCAGTGGGACCAGAACGTGACGGGGGTCAACGCCATCTTTGGGTGCAGCGCGTACCTCGGCGCAACCGCGACCGATCAGAGCGGCAGCGGCACGGGGGTTTTCCTGCGCACCGCCACGGGCAACCCCTCGCAGCACTTCATCTATCGCAGCACGACCAGCAGCGCCGGCATCGCGCTGTTCACGATCACCAACCTCCCACCCGATCTGACGACGGACAACCTCAAGACGTTGACCTGGCAGATGGCAAACGCGAACACGGGCGACACCGTGCGCTTCGCGCTTCGCATCGGCACGACGTGGTACGCGACCGAGGCCACGTTTGCCGTCACCTCAGCCAGCGCCAGCGGCGGGGATTGGGCGCTGGCCGACACCGAAAGCATCACGTTCACCAAGGCCGCCGCAAGCTGGCGCGACCTGACGCTGACGCCGGGATCTACGCTGACGCTGGCGGGCGCTGCCCGTGGCTCAAACTTGCCTGATGGTGCGATCACCGGCATTGGCATCTACAGCCCCGGCGTGCCGACCGGCAACGTGCGGTTTCGCAACTTCGAGATCATCACGCTGTGACTATGCCCAGCATCCTTGGTGGCCTCAAGCTGGTCGAAAAGGTGGACGCGAGAATCCTCAGCATCGTCCTTGACGCGGCGCAGTTCGCGTTCGGCGTGACGTGCGTGTGGGTAACGCTGCGCACATTGGCCCCTGGTGAGTTGACGTTGTCGCAGGCCGTCGCAATGGGCGGCACGGCGGCCATCATCACGCTGACGTGGATGCGGCGCGGGACAGCGCCATGACCCCCTTCGTCGCCCCCAGCTACAGCCTCGCCACCTACAAGGCCAGCGCATGAGTGAGGACCCCGAAACCGCCCGCCTCGACGCCCTGTTCCTCGCCATCTTCGAGGACGACCGCCGAGGGGCTGAGGTGTTCGAGCAACTGCTGAAGCGCTTTGGCGCCACGCGCGTGCACACAGACGGCGGCATCGATGCGGTGCTGAAGACCTACCGCGCAGCCGCGCACCGCGAGCTGCTGGACTACATCGTGCTGCGCTGCAACCGAGCGCGCGGTCTTGAGCCACCAACCGGAGAAGCCTGAACGTGAGTGAAGCTGCCACCATCGAAGCGCCTGCCGCTGCCCCTGCTGCTCCTGCGGCATCTCCCGCGCCGGTTGCCCAAGCCCCAGCACCTGCCGCGCCTGCAACCGCGCCCGCTCCTGCATCGCTGTTCACAGCCGCTGCCCCGGCCGCGCCTGCCGCGCCCGCGCAAGCGCCTGCCGTCGATGCCGACCCGTGGACCAAGGTTCCCGAGAAGTACGTCGTCAAGGGCGCCGACGGTGCCGTGGACCACGCGCAGACCCTGGCCAAGCTGACGGACGGCTACAGCGCGGCGGTGAAGCGCATCGGCACCGGGGATCTGCCGCCCGACACGCCGGACAAGTACACGTTCACCAAGCCCGAGGCGCTGAAAGACGTGGCGCTCGACGACACGCTGACGGCCGACTTCAAGGAGCGCGCGCACAAGGCCGGGCTGACCAACGCGCAGTTCGAGTTCGTCATGGGCGAATACTTCGAGATGGTGCCGAGCGTGCTGGGGGCAGCCGCTGCCGTGACCGCCGAGGAAGCCCGCGCCGAGCTGCAGAAAGTGTGGACTGCGCCGGCCGACTTCCAGGCGAACTTGGCCGCCGGCCAGCGTGCCGTGTCGGCGCTGCCCGAGAACCTGCAGAAGCAGATCGTGGAAGGGGGCTTGGGCACCAATCCTGTGATGGCGCAAGTGTTGGCCGCGTTCGGCCGCGAGATGCGCGAGGACCGACCGCCTGGCGCTGGTGGCGCGGGGCAGAGCACGAGCTCCACCGTCGAGCAGCTGATGAGGCATCCGGCCTACCGCGATGCGAAGCACCCCGAGCACCAGGCCATCAGCCAGCGCGTCGTGGACCTGCAGCGCCGCGCCTACGGGGACGCGCCCGCGAACTGATTCAGTCGGGAACGCGAACACCCACCGCGCAGACACTGCGGAGCATCACAGGCCCGCGGTGGTGCGCGGAGACCCTGCCAAGTACCCGGGCGCGCGGCGATTGAAGCCAGCCGGCAGCGCTCGACACCAGGCCCGGCAGTGCCGGACACCCTGACCCAAGGCTGACCTTTCAACCTCTGGAGTTCAGATCCATGTCCACCATTCCGCAATGGTTCGTTCAGCAGTGGGACACCGCTGTTCGTGCCGAGGCTTCGCAGAAGGATTCCCGCCTGATGTCCGCCGTCACCGACCGCGGCTCGATCACCGGCGAGAGCTTCACCATCAACTTCCTTGACGACGACGGCTCGTTGCTCGACGAGAACACCGTCCGCTACGGCGACACGGTGCTGGGCACGAACGTGCACCAGGCCCGCGTCTGCACGATGGCCGACTTCTACAAAGCCTACCCGATGGACCGGAACGACATCCCGAAGATGCTCGTCAACCCGGTGACCGGCGGCGACTACATGGCCAAGCTGATGGCCCAGCGCAACCGCCGGATCGACAAGATCATCTACGACGCCTGCCGCGGCTCGCAGTTGATGAAGGACGGCACGACCACGGCGCTGCCCTCGACGCAAAAGGTGGCTGTCGGCGCCGCTGCGTTCACGAAGGCCAAGCTGATCACGGCCCGCAAGATCTTCCGCCGCAACGAAGCCGACTCGCACGCGGGCGAGGAACTGAACATCCTCTACAACGACGAGATGCTGGAAGACATCCTCACGGACACCACGCTGACCAGCGCGGACTTCATGGCCGTGAAGATGCTCCAGGAGGGCGACGTGTCGCGCCGCTGGATGGGCTTCAACTGGATTCCGTTCAACGGCATCACGAAGGTGTCCAACGACTACTTCACGGTGGCCTGGGCGAAGTCGGGCATCCACTTCGGCCGCGGCTACGAAGAAGGCAACGTGACCCGGCGCGGCGACAAGAAGGACCTGTATCAGGTCTCGATGGGCGCCAGCTACGCCGCCGGCCGTGCCGACGAGAAGAAGGTCGTCGAGATCGCCTTCCTGTGATCGAACAAGGAGCAATGAACCATGCCTGAATTCAATTCCCGACAAGCGGCGCTGATCGCCGCTGGCTCGAAGACCCTCTCCAACGCGGTGGGCAAGAAGCGCGTGCTGGTGATGACCTCGCCGGCCACCGCCGCCTGGGCGCAGAACGACACGTTCGCGTCCGGCATCCGGCTGCAGAAGGGGACGCGCTTCACGTGCGGCTCGTTCGCTTCGCACGGTGCGATGGGCGCCTCGGTCACCATCGACGTGGGCATCCGCAACTTCGACACCAAGGTCGTGATCGACGCCGACGGCATCGCCGCCGACGTGTCCGTCGCTTCGGCCGGGCGTACCGCGCTGAACAACGGCGTGCTGGTGGCCGCCGGTGCCGAGTACGTGACGACCGAAGACGTGGAGGTGTACGCGACCCTGGAAGGCGCGAACCCGACCGACGACATCGGCCTGCGTCTCGAAATCGAGATGATCACCTACGACTGAGTTTCCTCGGGGCAAGAGCGTTACCGGGGGCTTCGTGCCCCCGTTTTTTCTGAGGGGGGAGCATGGCGTCTGATGTCTCGATCTGCACCGCGGCGCTGATGCTGCTGGGCGACAAGCCCATCGCATCGCTGACCGAGGCCACCGACCGGGCCACGCTGTGCGCCAACATCTACCCGCAGGCCGTGGACGACATCCTGCGGTCGCACCCCTGGAACTGCGCCATCAAGCGCGAGATCCTGGCGCCGCTGTCTGTAGCGCCTTCTCACGACTTCCAGTACCAGTTCCAGCTGCCCGGCGACTGGCTGCGCATGCTGGAGGTCGGCTACCAGGACGAACCGCTGCCCTACCAGATCGAGGGCCGGCGCATCCTGGCGAACACCAACGTCTTGCCGGTGCGCTACGTCAAGCAGACCGACGAGGGCGAGTGGGACGCGCTGCTGGTCTACGTGATGACCAAGCGCATGGAACTGGACCTGTCGTACCCGATCACCAAGAGCACCAGCCTGCGTGACACGCTGCGGCAGGAGTTCTATGCGCCTGCCGTGGGCGTTCTGGCCAAGGCCAAGACGGTGGACGGCCAGGAGAACCCGCCGGAAGACTGGCTCGACAGCCCGTTCATCTCTGCGCGCAAGGGGCGCCGGTACTGATGAAGATCCAGACGATCACGACCAACTTCACCGGGGGCGAGCGCAGCCCGCGCATGTTCGGCCGCGTGGACCTGGAGCGCAACAACAGCAGCGCCGACCTGCTGCGGAACTGCGTCGTGCTGCGCCAGGGCGGCGCCACGATCCGGCCGCCGCTCGACTACAAGGGCGAAGTGAAGGACAGCGCCGACGCGGGCCGCCTGGCCGCCTTCGTGTTCAGCCGCACAGACGCCTACCTGCTGGAGTTCGGGGACCTGTACATCCGGTTCTGGAAGGACGGCGAGCTGCTGGAGGTTTCGCCCGGCACGCCCTACGAGGTGGTGACGCCCTTCGCGGCTTCCGAGCTGGCGGGCCTGGACTGGACGCAGCAGGCCGACACGATGATCATCGCCTCGGGCGTGCGCCCGCTGAAGCGGCTTCGTCGGTTCGCGGACACCAACTGGCAACTGGACGACGCCCCACTTAACCCGGGCCCGCTGGCCGAGCTCGGCGAGCGGCTGTCTCCGGTCGGCATGACGATCAGCAACGCGGCAGTGGGCACCGGGCGCACCGTCACGGCGTCGGCCGGGTTCTTCCTCGATGCCGACGTGGGCCGCGTCATCCGCTGGGCTGGAGGTGAAGCCACGATCACGGCGTTCGGCACTTCGACATCCGTCACCGCCTCAGTCACGCTGGCTTTCGCGTCCACGACGGCAGCCCATCCCGATTGGGTGCTGGACGGCACGCCGCAGACGCAGTGCGACCCCTCCATCGCCACGCCCGTGGGCGCAACAACGACGCTCACGCTGTCGGCCAACGGCTGGCGGTCCAACATCGTGGGGAACTACGTCGAGATCAACGGGGGCCTGGTCAAGATCAGCGTCCGCACGTCGGCCACCATCGTGACCGGCGAGATCATGCGCGAGCTGACCGGCGACGTGGCCGCACCGACTGGCGGCTGGGCGCTGCTGACGCCGATCTGGAACGAGGCCGACGAGTACCCGCAGACCGTCACGTTCTACGAGCAGCGGCTGTGGGCCGGCAACACCGCGCGCTACCCGCAGACGATGTGGGGCAGCGAGCCGGGCCTGTACTTCCGCTTCTCGCCTGGCGCGCTGGACGACTCTGCGGTCTACAAGACGCTGGACAGCGACGACGTGAACGTGATCCAGTTCCTCAGCAGCCTCTCGACGCTGATCGCGCTTACCTACGGTGGCGAGTTCGAGGCTCGCGGCGGCGTCGAGCAGCCGATCACGCAGCTGAACTGCCAGATCAAGAAGTACAGCCGCTGGGGCAGCGATGCCGTGCGCCCCGAGGAAGTGGGCGACGAGCTGTTCTACGTGCAGCGCGGCGGCACCGTTCTTCGGGTGTTGAGCCGCGCACAGGTTGACGGCTTCGTCACCCGCGACGTGTCGGTGTTCAGCGAGCATGTCTTCCGCGCCGGCATCGTGGCGATGACCTGGGAGCAGACCCCGGAGCAGGTGCTGTGGGTGGCCACCGCTGACGGCGGGTTGAACGCGGTCACGTACTCGGCCGAGCAGAACGTCCTGGCGATCTGCAGCGGCAGCGCGACCGGGGCCGTCGAGAGCCTGGCTACCGTGCCGGATGGCGACGTGGACGCGACGTACTGCTTGGTGCGCCGCACGATCGGCGGCGTCACGCAGCGGTACATCGAGCGCCTGAATTGGGACGGTCAGCCGGGGCAGGACAGCCGTGTGGAACAGACCGGCTCCGCTGCATCGACCTGGGGCGGCCTGTCGCACCTGATCGGGCAGACCGTGACCCTGGTCGCGGATGGCGTCTACGTCGGCACCGCGGTGGTGAACGGCTCCGGTCAAGTCAATCTTCCGCGCACGGCGACCACGCTGTCGGCGGGGCTGGCCTACACCGCCAGCATCACGCTCGCCGCGCCGGAAGTCGGCACCGGCACCGGCACCAGCCAAGGCCAGAACATGAGCACGCACCGGGTTCTGGTGCGATTCCTGGAGACGGTCGGCTGCAAGATCAACGGCCAGGAGATCCCGTTCGCGCGCTTCGGCTCCGACCTGCTGGACACCCCGCCGACGGCCTTCACCGGGTTCAAGGACGTGACCAGCATCGGGTGGGACAAGGAGAGCCCGATCACGCTGTCGCAGGAGCAGCCCTATCCGTGGACGGTGCTCGGCGTCGTTCGGGACTTCACGGTGAACGCAGGATGATCCGAGACGCCACACCCCACGACATCCCCGCGCTTGTGGCGCTGGGTGAGGTCATGCACGACGAGAGCCCGCGCTTCCGCACGCTGGCATACGACGGTGTGCGCCTGGCGCGGACGCTGGCCAGCCTGATTGACAGCCAGGCCGGGTTCGCAATGGTGGCCGAGCGCGACGGCGAGATCGTCGGCGGCCTGTGCGCGATGGTCACGCCCCACTGGTCGAGCCCCGATCTGTGCGGCTGCGATCTGGCGTTGTTCGTTCGTCCTGACGCCCGCGGCGGTCTTGCGCCGGCTCGTCTGGTGCGGGCCTATGTGGAGTGGGCCAAGGCGCTGGGGGTCAAGGACGGGCACGTCCTGATCGGCGTCATGACCGGCGTGCACGTCGAGGCAACGGTCGCGCTTCTTGAGCGTTTGGGCGGGCGCCGCGCTGGCGTCGTCATGGAGTTCTGAGCATGTGCACTGGCATGGAAATGATGGCGGCCGGGCAACTGGCGAGCGGGCTGGGTTCGCTGGCTGGAGGGATCGCGGCCAACGACCAGGCCAAGGGCCAGGCCGCAGTGGAGACGGCTGTCGGCCAGGTGCAGGCCGGGCGCATCCTGCGCGAGACGCGGCGCCGGGTCGGCACTGCGCGCGCAGCCACCGCTGCCAGCGGGGTGAAGCTGGACGAGTTCAGCACCATCCCCGAGCGCGACATCGACGCGGCCGGCGAGGCTGACGCGATCATGACCATGCTGGGTGCCAGGAGCCGGGCCGACGGCATGCGGGCCGAAGGAAAGGCCGCCATGTTGAGCGGCATCAGCAAAATGGCCGGCACGGTGTTCGAGGCTGACTTCAGCGGCTGGAAGGGCCGCAAGGGTGGCAGCCGCGTCGTACTTGGCACGCAGTCGGACGGCTTCACCACCAACCCGTTCGCGGGGATCTGACCATGGCACGCATTCCAAGCGCTGAAGGCCTGGGCAACGTCCTGCCGCAGACGGCGCGCGGCGGGCGCATTCCGTCGTTCGGTGAGCCCATCGCGCAGGCGATCACCAACGTGGGCGAGCGCATGCGCCGGCAGGAGCTGCAGGAAGAGCGCGAGGCGCGCGAGATCGCGGAGGCCGCCGACCGTGGCCGGGCCTTGTCCGAGCAGCAGACCGCGGCCGACGAGCTGACTGCAGAGCAGGAGGCTCTGTCGGAGCAGATCCTGTCGGGCACCGCCGACAAGACCAAGGCCGCCGAGGAATGGGGCGCCCGGGTCAAGGACCGCATGGGCACTGCGCTGCAGAACGTGCCCGAGCGCTACCGCCAGGACGTGCAGCGCGGCATCGAATCTCGAGCTGCGGCTCTCAGCCGCGGCGTGCAGCGCGCCGTCACGCAGCGCAACCAGCAGGAGACGCGGGCGAGCCTGCTGTCCTCCGTCGAGGCTGCAGGCCGGCAGTACCTGAAGGACCCGACCGGCGCGGATCAGGTGGTGCAGGCCAGTCTGGCGAGCCTGGGCCCGGCCTCTGGTCTTGACCCGGTGCAGTTGCAGGCCATCGGGCAACGGTACAAGGAAGAGAGCCGCTACACCCTCGGCTTCACGCTGCTGAACGCTGCCAAGGCCGACAACAAGGCGCTGGCGGCGGTGGAGGCCAAACTGTCGGGCGGCGAGTTCGAGGCGATGGACCCGCAGCGCAAAGCGCAACTGCTGACCACGCTGGAAGGCTACCGGACGGCGAACATCCAGCGCGCAGAGATCGACGCTCGGCGCCGGGAAGCGCAGCAGGAGGCGGCGATGCGCAAGGCCGCGGCCGAGTTCGACAGCGCGCAGTCCCTGCTGTCGGCCGGCAAGGTGCTGTCCCCGGACTACATCGAGCGCGTGAGCAAGGCCACGGCCGGCACGCCGTACCAGGCCGCGTTCCGCGAATCCCTGAAGCCGAACCCCGAGCGCGTGGCCTTTGCGACCCAGCCACTCGATGCCCAGCGCCAGGCCCTGCTGCAGTTGCGCGGCCGGCTGAACGCTGGCGGCACCGACCCGGCGACCGAGAAGCGCGTCGTCGAGCTGGAGCGCATGCACTCCGAAGCCGTGCGGGACTACGCGGCAGACCCGCTGCCGGCGGCACTGGAGCGCGGCATCATCACCGAGCTGGCGCCGATTGCCCTGAACGACGTGGGCAGCCTGGTGCAAACGATGGGCCAGCGCGTGCAGCAGGCGCAGCTGGTGCAGCAGCAGGTTGGCCGCCCGGTATCGCCTCTGGTGCAGCGCGAGGCCGAGGGCGTGGCGCAGATGCTCGACGTGCTGCCCGTGAAGCAGCGCGCGACGGCGCTGGCGCAGATCGCGCAGGTCGCTGGGCCCGAGGTTTCGCAGGCCCTGGCGCTGCAGATCGCGGCGAAGAACCGCGCGCTGGGGCTGGCGATGGCGGCGGGCTCTGCCAAGACCACGGCGGGCCGGCTCACGTCCGAGCTGATCCTGTCCGGCGCGCAGGCCCTGAAGGACAAGACCGCCGCGCCCGACACCACGAAGGACAGCAACTGGCGCCGGGAGATCGCGGCCGAGATCGGGGACGCCTACGTCAACGACCAGCAGCGGGAAGCGGCCATCGAGGCGGCCTACCTGATCCGCGCCGGCCTGGATGCCGAAGGCGGCGGCAGCAACCGCCAGGCCGTGAGGCTGGCGACCGGTGGCATCGTCACCCGCGCCGGCCGTAAGGTGCCGCTGCCCTACGGTGTGGACGCCGACCAATTCGACCGCAAGCTGCGCGAGGTCACGCCGGCCAGCCTTGGTGTGGAGACCGTCTACATCGACGGCAAGCCCATGCCGGCGGCGCAGTTCGTGGACGCGCTGCAGGCGGCTCCGCTGGTCAGCGGCGGCAAGGGGCGCTACGCGGTGCCGGCGGGCCGGTCGTTCGTCACCCGCGACCCTGAAGGGCGCGTGCCGCTGTACGTCGAGGTGCGCTGATGCTGGACGACGCATTCCAGGCCGGCACCGACGCGGTGATCCGCGATGCCCTGCAGCGGCCGATGGCCCCGCGCGTGCAGGCGCCGAAGTTCAGCCTGTGGGGCACGCTGGGCGCTGCTGCCGGCGGTGTGCCGCGCGGCGTGGCCGAGATGGGCGCGTCGGCCATCGACCTGATGAGCGGGCTGTCGAAGGTGGATGTCAGCGCCGAGACGATGGCGGCCAGCATGACGCCCGAGGGCCGGGCCGAGATGCAGCGCAAGGCGAAGGAAACGCTGGAGACCGGCTTCCGAGACAACTAGGTCGCGCGCAGCCTGCGGGCGGCGTCGGACTACTACATGCCGGACCCGATCA
Source organism: Pterothamnion heteromorphum (assembly GCA_032358295.1). Lineage (NCBI taxonomy): Eukaryota > Rhodophyta > Florideophyceae > Ceramiales > Ceramiaceae > Pterothamnion > Pterothamnion heteromorphum. The sequence goes on along the minus strand of JAULBV010199157.1, from coordinate 5,652 downwards.
CGGCGCACGGCGCGGAGATCGTGGCGTCGGACTTCCTGCGGGTGGCGACCAAGGCCATCGGATCCGCTGTGGCGCTGGGTCCGATCCCGGGCGCGATCCTGGCCGGTGCAGAGGAAGGCTTCACGCAATCGGACCGGCTGGCCCAGCAGGGCGTGGACGTAGCCACCCGCAGTCAGGTGGGGCTTGTGACCGGCGCGGTCACCGCTGCCGGCTTCGCGCTGCCGGTGGCTGGCAGGACCTGGGCGCAGACGGCCGGGCTGGCAGTGGCTGGTGGCCCTGCTTCGTTCATCGGCCAGAACGCGATCAGCCGGGCGATTCTGGAGAACGCCGACTACACCAAGCAGGCGCAGCAGTTCGACCCGTTCGACCCGGTGGGCCTGACGCTCTCCACGCTGCTGCCGTTCGGGTTCGGCGCGCTGGCCATGCGTGGGGCGAAGGCTCGTGTCCCGGTCGAAGCCGAGGACGCCGCCCGGGTCACGCTGCTGCGCGAGAGCGTGGACGCACACCGGACGGTGCCGGCGATGGACCTGCAAGGCTCGGTGATGCACGAACAGGCGATGGTCAAGGCAATGGACCAACTCGCAGCCGGCGAGCGGGTGGATGTGTCGGACGTGGTGCCAATGACCGACGTGCCGGAAGTGATGCGCCCGATGCTGGAAGGCTTGGAGGCTGCGCGAGCCGAGGCCGAGGCGCTGCCGCAGACGGAAGTGCAGACCAGCGCGCCGCGCGTCATGGTCGAGGGGGAAATGACGCGCCCCGGTCAGCCTGAAGGGCAAACCGCCGCGCCTGCATCCGCTCAGCCTGCCGACGTGCAAACAGTCGGGAATCCACGCGACCTTGTGGCGGAAACTGTGTCACTTCGCAAACAACAGAGCGTCTTGACCAAACTTGTGGAGTGCCTGAATGGCTGACCCCTTCGACGAAATCGGCCGCACGCTGAAGGCTCTGCGAGACACCAGCAACGCCGACGCCGACCGCACCATCAAGGCGCTGCGCGAGGCTGCCCAGCGCGACAACGCCGTCCGCGGCATGGTGGCGCAGATCGGGACGGCGCTGGCCGACGTGGTGCAGCTGCTGGAGCGCATGGCCGACGACAAGGGCGACGACAAGATGGCGGGCCTCGTCTCCGCGCTGCGTGACGGGCTGGCCGGCATCAAGCAGGAGGCGCCGGTCGTCAACGTGGCCGCGCCCGTGGTCAATGTGGCGCCCCCGATGGTCACGGTGGAGCCGGTGATCGCGGCGTCGGACTGGACATCGCTCCGGGTCGAGATGACGGTGAACTCGCTGGGTCGTCCGACCGGCTCCATGACGATCACGAAGGTGCGCTGATGGCGACAGGCACCGGAACTGCAGAGATCGACTTCGGCGCCTGGCCTGGCAGCAACGAGGCCAGCGTCGTGGTGGCGGCTGAGGGCGTGACCCCTGCAACGCACGTCGAGGCGTGGGTTATGGGCGACAGCACGACCACGGACCACACGGCGGCGGATCACAGGTACTTCCCGCTGTTCGCGGCTCTGACGACCGAACCCGGCACCGACACATTCACGATTCACGCGCGCAGCACGCAGAAGCTGCAGGGTAAATGGCTCGCCCACTTCGTGTGGGCCAACTGAGGAACAAGCATGGCACTCGATACCGAACTTCGCGGCGCAGATTCTGGCGTCGGCATGGATGTCGATAGCATCGGGCGCGCTCAAGTCGTCCTCCAGCGCAGCAGCGCGACAGGCACGCTGGCCGCCAACAACGCCGAGGTGGTACTACCACTCGGCGGGGAAATGAGCGCGCTGGTGTACGTGCAAAGCACGTCGTTCATCGGCACCCTGGAGTTCACGGGCGCGAGCGACGTGGACGAGACGGGCTTTCACCCGGTGGCCGCCTACCCCTACGCCATCGGCTGTGTCGGTGGCACCATCCCCTTGGCATCGCAGCCGCTGCTGATTGACGCGTTGGTGGCCGCAAACACCGTGCGCGTGTACTCGGTGCCGGTCGGGCAGTTGCGCCGGCTGCGCGTGCGAGTTTCGGCGTACACGTCGGGGTCGTGTGTGGTCAGCATGACCGCAGATTCAAACGACCCGCTGAACACCGCGATTCACGCCAAGTCGAGCACGCTGCTGGTCACGGCAACCGGCGCAGCAAGTGCCGCCGTCACTGCAACGATCCCGGCCGTCACGGGTCTGCGGCATGTGATCGACTTCATTCAGGTCACGCGCAGCGCAACGGCCCTGCTGACAGCGGCTGCAACGCCCGTGCTGGTGACGACGACCAACTTGCCGGGCACTCCTGCGCTGACCTTCGGGTCGGACGCCGCGCCGCAGGGAACCGACAAGGAGGTCAAGCTCGACTTCGGCGTCAACGGCCTCGCGGCGTCGGTGCTGGGCACGGCCACCACGGTGGTGTGCCCGGTCTACACGGGCGTCATCTGGCGCGTGAATGTGGCGTATCGCCTGGGCTTGTGATCCATGTCTCTGCTGCTGGCGCTCACTGGCAGTGTTGAGCCGCCAGCCCCACCGCCGACGGTCGTCTCACTCGGCCGCGGCTGGTTTGACGCCGAGGAAGAGATCGAGATTCAGGAGTCGATGTTTCTCATGATGCGGCTGGCAGTGATCGCCATCGCGGCGGCTGGAGGATTCGATGGGTAGCCCGACCAAGTGCTTTGCCGAGGCGCGCAAGTTCCTCCCGCCCGAGGTCATGGCCGACATCGAGACACGCGCGGCCGAGCTGCGCGGCGAGGGCATGGCTGCAGCCGAGGCGGCGCGCACGGCGGTGTCCGAGTCGCTGACTGTCGGCAAGACGCGGCTTGATGAGGTCGAGGCGGCATCTGCATCTGGCCGGCAGTTGTTCGACGCAGAGCCGGCGCCCGAGGTCGCGTCCGATCCCATGTCCCAGGTGCTGGCTCAGTTCCCCGATCTGCGCGTGCAGATGGACGACATGGATCAGGCCGTGCCGTTGCGCGAGCTGCTGGACCGCGTGCAGCGCGAGGTGGACGACGATCTGGCCGAGGTGCCGCTGATCGAAGCCGCGGCCCTGTGCGCGATCAGAACAGGAGGGGCAGTAGCGTGATCGCAGCCACCACCAGCGCAGGGACTGCAATCACGCCCATGCAAATCCAGTACCACTTCAGCGAGTACAGCGCGTACCGCCAGGAGCCAGTGCCACCCCACACGTACAGCGGGATGATCAGCGACATGCAGAACAGGACGCCGACCGTCTTCAAGAAGGTGACCACATGAACCCCAAGTGCGTGCAGGCGGTGAACGCCGCTGCAGGGCGCAGTCTATCCGCTGCCGAGCTGAAGGGCATCGACGACCGCATCCGCAACACCGCCCGCCGGCTGGCGCAGTCCGATCCGACGTGGAGCAGCAAGAGCGCCGACGCCCGCACCATCGAGGCGGCGCAGGTGGCCATGCAGGACATGCAGGCCGAGGCCGCGCGCAAGGTGGCCAACGTGCAGCGCCAGGCCATCGCGGCGGCGGCGGTCGAGCAGCGCGTGCAGGATCTGCAGGCCCAGACGGGCGGCGACCGCAATCACGCCCTGGTCGGCGTGGTCGAGCAGACGAACCGGTACATCGACGCCATCCGCCGGCAGACGCTGGCCACGCTGATGCCGCTGATGGACGCGGCCGGGAGCGGGCAGGGCGCCAACCTGGGGCGCAAGGCCCTGATGGTGCTGTTCGACGCGCAGAACCCGCAGATGACGCGCGACCTTGTGGCCGAGGTCTTCGGCAACGCCAGCGGCGCCAGCGGTAACGCGGTCGCCAAGGCAGCGGCCAAGGCTTGGCTGGAGACCATCGAATCCATGCGCCAGCGCTTCAACGCGGCCGGGGGTGATGTCGGGCGCTTGGTTTACGGCTACCTTCCTCAGCCGCACGATTCCGCCCGGGTGCGCAACGCCGGGCGGGAAGCGTGGGCCGCCAAGACCCTGCCGAAGCTGGACCGGGCGCGCTACGTGCTGGAGGACGGCACGCGCATGTCCGACGCCGAGGTGCTGGACTTCCTGCGCGCCAGCTACGACACGATCAGCACGGACGGACTGAACAAGATGGTGCCCGGCCAGTTCCGCGGGACCGGTGCACGCGCCAACCGAGGCGGCGAGTCGCGCCAGATCCACTTCAAAGACGGCGAGGCCTACACCAGCTACATGGCCGAGTTCGGCAGCGGCAGCATGTACGACGCGATGGTCGGCCACATCGGCGGGCTGTCGCGCGACATCGGCTTGGTCGAGCAGTGGGGGCCGAACCCGAACGCGCAGTTCAAGCTGCAGAACGATCTGGCGCAGCAGGCCGACGGCGGGAAGAAACGGGTCTTCGGCAACCACCCGCAGGCCTATTGGGACCTGATCAACGGCACGGCCGGGTCGCCCGAGTCGGCCAGGCTGGCGGCGGTGGGTCAGCACATCCGCAACATCCAGGTGTTCGGCAAGTTGGCCGGCGCGGTGATCAGCAGCCTGACCGACATCGGCACGCTGACGGTGACGGCGGGGTTCAACAAGCTGCCCTACTGGCAACTGTGGAAGGACATCGGCAGCACGGCCAAGAGCGCCGACACGCGCGACTTCCTGACCATGCACGGCGTCATCGCGGAGAGCATGGCCGGCGACATCAACCGGTGGGCCGGCGAGCACCTGTGGAACAACTGGAGCGGCCGGCTGGCGAACGCCACCATGCGCCTGTCGCTGATGAACTTCTGGACCGACACCCTCCGGCGCGGCTTCTCCATGACGATGATGGACGGCCTCGGTCGGCTCTCCGGCAAGCAGTGGGCAGACCTGACCGAGTGGGACCGTTCGCACCTGACGCGCAAGGGCATCACGGAAGACGACTGGCAAGTCGTGACCGCGGCGCAGCTGACCCCGTTCGAGGGGCGGCAGTTCCTGACGCCTGAAGCCATCATGGCCAGCGGCGACCCTCGCGCGCAGGAGGTCAGCGCCAAGGTGCTGGGCTTCATCACCGACGAGAGCGAGTTCGCCATCATGAACCCGGATCTGGCCACGCGCGCGCTGACGACCGGCGGCGCGCTGCAGGCCGGCACCTGGCCGGGCGAGATCGCGCGCAGCGTGATGCAGTTCAAGAGCTTTCCCATCGCCATGATGTCGCGGCACTGGCGGCGAATGATCGAGATCAACGCCGATCTTGACGGCGCCCCGATGAACAAGGCCGCCTACACCGCCGCGCTGCTGGTCACCTCGACGGCGCTGGGCGCCATCGCGTTTCAGGGCAAGCAGGTTGTGCAGGGCAAGGACCCGGTGGACATGACGACGGGCAAATTCTGGTTTAAGGCGGCGGCGCAAGGTGGCGGCCTGGGATTCGTTGGCGACCTGCTGCTGGCCGACTCGACTGACGAGCGGTTCGAGGGCGAGAACCTGTTTCGTCTTCTGGGCCCGACAGGAGGAAGCATTGCCAGCTTGACCGAACTGATTAAGGGCAACGCCGACGAGTACCTTGCAGGCAAGGACACGCACCTGGGCGCCGAGGCCCTGCGCTTCGGCCGCTCGCATCTGCCGTTCGTGAATCTCTGGTACGGCAAGGCCGCGCTCGATCACCTGGTGCTGCACTCGATCCAGGAGAATCTGTCGCCGGGCTATCTGGACCGCGTGCGCAACAAGCACCGCAAGGACTGGCGCGGGGACTTCTGGTGGTAGCCGGGCGCGTCGTT
>JAULBV010199046.1:0-18580 GCA_032358295.1 Pterothamnion heteromorphum | reverse complement strand
CTCCTCACTCGCGCCCACGCCTGCAGGCGCGACCGGCCTTTCACTGCCACGCCCGCACGCTCCACCCGTATTCCGCGCCCACGCGCGGCACTCGCGCCCACGCCTGCAGGCGCGACCGGCCTTTCGCAGCCACGCCCGCACACGCCACCCGGCTCCCGCGCCCGAGCGCGCTACGCGCGTGCTCGCCTGCACGCGCGGCGCGCCATCCGCGCCCGTGCGCTGCGGGCAATACGAGCCCACACCCACACCCGCCGACCGGCCTCATACGCCCGCGCGCGTCCCTTGGGTCCCGGGCTACGCGCTCGGCCGGCCTTACGCGCCCGCGCCCGCCGCGGTCCTCCGTCTCCCACGTCTGCACCACGTCCGCACACGCTTGCTGACCTCCGACGCGTGTGCGCGTCACTCGCTCCCGCGCCTGCGCGCGCCGCGGGCTTTCCGCGGCCACGCCCGCACGCGCCGCCCGGCTTCCGCGCCCACGCGGGCCGCTCGCGCCTGCGCCTGTACGCGCGGCGGGCCTTCCACGGCCACGCCTGCACGCGCCGCCCGGCCTTCCAAGCCCGCGCGCGCTTCCGACCTTTCACGCCTACGCCCGAGCGCGCCGCCCGGCCTTCCGGGCCCGCGCCCGCGTACAGCGCCTTCCTTCCCCGCCGGCTCCGGCGCGCGCCGCCGGCCTTACTCGCCTGCCTTCTAGGCACTCGCTCCGGCGTACATCGACTCCAACGACGCACTCGCCGCTGCGTGCACCCACGCTCGCGCCCGTCACCGGCGGCCACGCCGCGGCGTTCATTGACACATCGCCGTGCGTCATTCGCGACACCCCGCGGTGTACATCGACGCACCACCGCTTGCATATTCTGCGCCCCGCCGCGGCGTACACGAAAGCCCCACCGCGCCGGCTTTGCGCCCCACACCGCAGCGTGCACCGGCGCACCACCTTGGGCGTTTTTCGCGCCACTCCGCGGCTTGTTTGGACGCCCCGATATCGCTCTTCCGCACCACGTCACGGAGTTCACGGCTGCCTTCATCCATCCCCCGCCGTGTCCGTCTCGCACGCCCGCGCTTGGCCTTCATCCATCCCCCGCCGTGTCCGTCTCGCACGCCCGCGCTTGGCCTTCACCCACGGCCCGCCGGGTCGCCCAACCTAACCGCCGTGAATTGCGCATCCCACCCCAACGGCATATTTACTGACTCAATGGCGAACGTACAATGCATTACCCCTACAGGGTACCCCTACTTAGGTAAAGTGATCCCGTGCTTCGTGTAGCAGCGCTTGGCATGCCTGAAGCGGTCTTCGTAGCGTACCTTCTTTCCACAACCACTCATTGGGCACTTCCACATCTTTATTCCATCCACGTCTTCCTTGTACTTCGGCCTGTTTATCTTGTGGACGAGAACCTCGCCAAGGTCGCCCTTCGGAGACGCCCGCGGTACATCCTCCTTCGTGCTCGCTTTCACGCATTTCGCCGACCTCACGTGCGCCTTAAACTCCGCCGCGCTGTTCCACGCCACCTTGGTCCCACCTACTCCGCAATGGGGGCAAGCTGCCTGGCCCGAGCCATTCCCCCCGTACTTTCCTACACGGACTTGAACCCCACACCCACACGGACAGGGAATGGCTGTTTTGATCGTCCTGGACACGGTTATCTCCATGTCATTCGACGCAATGGCCGAATCCATTTGCTCATTCGGCTGCATGAGAAAATCATCTCCACCATTTGATGCACTTGGCGAATTGATTTGATCATTTGCGGGCCCGACCAAATTAACTGCATCATTCGATTCAATGGGCAATTTCTTTGCGTCAGCTCGGCTCTTGCGCAAATTGTAGCCCTTCGTCGTTGATTTGGGACCATACGTAACCTCTTCATCCGAACGTTCCGAGACGGTGACCTGCTCTGACGATCCAGCCTTCTTTGGGGTTCCATGGAGGATCCGCTCAATTTCTTTGTGCATGTCCACGTCCCCAAACGCAGAAATGGGCCCCTTGCCGTTGTCCCTCTGGCATTCAGGACACTTCAAGTCATCCGGGTCGGACGGGGATATACCCGCAGCCCTTAGGCACAACATGTGCACGTTCCTTTTGCACATTGTACACTTATGACCGTAGCTGCCCGAGCGACCCGGGCATTGGGGCCAACAGCACAATTTTGCGTCGGAGCTCGCCTTCTTCGTTGAGCGCGTCTGCCTGGATTTGGCAGCCTGCTGGGGCTTCCGCGCGTTACGCCGCGGTCTCGGACGGAGGTCCATTTTCAGAAGGGAGGAATATTGGATGAACGGGAAGATGGGACGGGTGTTGCGACGATATGGGTGTGCGGTGGTAGGGAGAGTTGGGGAACCGGTTGATATGTGCTCATTCGCCATTTTAAGCTCGAAATTTACCGAGTGGAATTGACAGTGCGAAAATTGGATCTGACTTTGGATCAGATCAGGAAATGATTGAATTCCTGCGGTCCTTCTGCGATTCTTATTCATCTATTTCGAGAATTATTTTTCAGCCACAGGTTTCAATTTGAATTCCATTTTTTCATTATTAATTTGTACGTTTGAACTCTTTACAATCAGTCAGGCCAACTCAGTGCGGGGATAACCGAGTGCGGGAACCCGGGGCCCTAACAAACGCTCACCACTGCATGCCGTTAACGGCATTTTTCGCGCCGCGTTTCCTTCTTTTCCAGCACGTCCACTCGCCGATACGATTAAATGGTGTACTTCCGGGAACGTTTTTCCCTACAACGCCCAATGGGTGGTGCGCGTGGCATAGGCCGCGGCCGCTACCTCATTCTGTCGTATAAAGTCTGAGAGTGGTGGAGGTGACTAGCCTTTCTAGTTCCATCTCTTCCGTACTTGCGAAAGCATCGAACCATACCAAAACAGGAGTATGCGCATGCCCAGTTCATGCATTAAATGGACATCTACGCGTTCCTTGTACTCGCTTTTTTTCGTTCTTCCAGACATTCGTGGAAGTTGGAGAGTTCCGTACCACATCGGAAGCAATGAACGGCAATATTTTCTCGTCTGTGGCATTTTGCGAAATAATTAGCTCATGCGAAGATATGCACGAGAACTTTTAGCTCGTCTGCGGAACTTTGCGAAAGAATTAGCTCATTCGAAGAAAGTTTCGACAAGCTTTGCTCATCTGCGGAACTTGGCGAATTTTCTAGCTCATTAGAAGCAATGATGGTATAAATTTGTTCGGTTTTCGGCTGTGGGCCCGGTTTCAATCTGATTTGATTTCCCACCCGACAGTCTCCTTTCTAATGTAATACTAGCTATTCTTCTTTACATGCATATTTCAATGTATTATGGGTAAGGTGTTCCGGGCGTCTTGCCCTCCTCAACGTCCATGAAAAGACCAAATTTGGTATCCCCTGGTACACCAGATTACACCGGCTTGGTCTGCCCGCAAACGTGATACAGAATAACGTATTAGTTCGGTGTATGGACCGAAACCCAAACCATACAAGGCATGTAGTATCCGTCCGGAATAGTTGTATAGGGCTTTGCTTTCCTCGAGCGTGTGGAAACGACACCAGAAACAGAATACGATGGCTAATGCCGTGTACTGAAATATTATTTTCGGATATGTACAGTACTTCTATGCTTTTTGTAACAGCTCGATTTCCTGCGACTTGAAACTGATCCTTTACATCCGGATCAAAGCTGAAGGGATTCGTGCGGATGGCGTGTACCTAGCAGAAGAAAGGACGCACAACGTGAACACCTGCATACCCCCCACCCCGCCGTGCCTTCTTCGCGTAATCAGAAATGCCATTCCGTCCAGACATTATCAACCTAATCGACGACATCTCCCATGATGTACTTCCTGCAATCGTGGAACAATCCATTGACGTTGATGCTACGGATAATATGCCAAATGTCCGTACATCTGATTCTCAGTGTGTTGTGGACCTCACCGATGGACCTTCATCTCCTGCCGAATGCGGAAGTCTTCCTGAGCCAAGAATTCTCCCCCCTTATCCCACTCCCTATCCTACTTTGTTCAACCTGAAGAAGAACCCCACATCCAGTTGTTGGGTCATAACGAAGAACATCCAAGCAAGATTGATGGAAATTCCCTCAGTCCTTCCTACCTACCTTCCCTGCGATCCCGAAGGTTTTGCAACCGTGCTCATACACCCATCTACGCAAGGTTCGCAGCTCATTGGATCATCCGAGCTCGAATTTCTGGATAGAGCACAGTCTGGGCATCCATATTCCCTTCATTTCCAATCTGAGCGAAAGTCTTCGGTCATTTTGGGCACTGAGCGCATATCCGTCATCAGAAAAACTGCGCGCTGTTCTGGAATCAAGTGCTGCAAGTACAGCATCGAAAAGATGTCCACTCCCCACCATGGCCGCTGGGATGGGACTTCAATGGCTGCAAGTGAACCTCAATCAGCACAGGATTCATCAGATCTCGTTGATATGCAGCACACCCTTGCACGAGAGGTGTTTTTCTTCGCTCAAGCCTACTTTCCTGAGGTATGTAAGCACAAATTCCACTTCAAGTGTGACAAGCACAAGCGAAATATGCACTTCGACCGACAGCGCAGGGTACCCAACTGGATATTGAAGACCGGGGCGCTCAAGAATGGTACTGGACACGCGCAAAACGCCTGTTTTAAGCTTCCAGATTTCATAGGGTGTGCGGATTTTGGTACTCCAGGACTACGAGAATCCAGGTGCTGTGATCTCGTTCCCCTACCCCCTAACCTTCAGGGAGCGGATCCTAATCTGGTTCAACAGCTCACAATCCTAGCCCGCAGAGCTCAATTCCCGAGCCCGAGCCCGTCGTCCGCTTCTGGCTGTCCACCATTCCCCTGCCAATATCAAGGAAAAAACTGTCCCCGACCAGTTCATGGCTATGAGGTGGTTCCCTTACAGACAGTTAAGTGTGAAGTTGTGTACCATTTTCTAGTGTTCAAGGAAGAAAACGAAGTGAAATGGGTCATTATTGTTGGGATTGGAGAGCATTCCCATGCACGCTCAGTACCGAGAGCAACTTCGAATCAGGTTAAGCGGGTCGTTAAGGACTCCCTTGAAAACACTCCGTACAAATCTTCAATTGACCTTTCCGTCGCTGTTGAGAATGCCGTTGGATCGAAAACTAGCCTCGCAGCCGTCAGGAAAGAACGTTTTGTTTTCCGAGCATGCAAATTTCCGTATGGAACCGGGCTCAACTCTCTCATCCGTGAACTATCGGAAAACCTGGAACTCAGGAAGGACCCATACGTCTACAACATAGTGGACGAAAGGGAAGCGGACGAAGCGCGAAGGACAACGGAGCAGGTGGGTGTCGTCATACTCATGTGCAATCCTGAACTTGTTAAGAAATGTGCTTCGCGACCGCACATGGGGGTGGATGGGACGTTCGGAACCGTGAAGATTTCTTCGGATGGTCTTGGGTATGAGCTCTTGTCACTTGTGGCGAAGGACGAAGGAACGGGTCGAGTGTACTCTGTCTTCAGAGCACTCTGTACAAGGAAGACGGTACATGCGAGGAAAGTCTTTTTTTCGAGCGCTTTAGAGATGCTCAAATCACACGGACTCCAAGACCCGATTTCAGCCGCACCACACCAGCGTCTTTCCATGTGCTCAGACTTAGAAACGACGTTTGCAATTGCCTTAGGGCAATCTTTGACCGAAACATTTCGGCCATCTGCTGCAATGACCGAATATTGGCACTTATACGTGAAACTGACCTGCTTTGGTTGTGACGTACATGCAAAGAGAGTTATCTTGGAGAAACTATCAATCAATGATAGCCATTGCATGTACATGTGGGCTGTTGGAACTCGAAATGTGACCTCTGAAGCCGATGTACAAAATGTATTGCAAGCAATGCGCAATATGGGCGGGAAATGGTTGCATTTTGGAGAATGGCTTCAGAACAACTCTGCTGCTAAGTAGTTGTGGTTCACGGCTTTCTTTAAGGCTGAAAGCAATCCGGACGTATTGCGAATAATTTTGGGACACCAATGCAAATGAATCAATGCACTCCCATCTGAAGTCCTTGATTTCATTTCGAGCAGGGGGAAAGGGCGGCATGAGCGTTCTAGAGTTGGTGAAGGCGTTGGAGGAGATGGACAGGACTTCATCTGAGAGGTTCACGTACAAAAAAGGTCTACCAGAATTCGGAGTTCCTCGTTGGAGACGGACTCCGAAGAAGTCAAACAAGAGGACCCGTGATGATAGGATCATGGTTGACGGAATTGTGGTGAGTGCTTCACAGCCTTGCAAAGCGCGTAGGCAATAGATGAGCACCAGTTTCAGTTTGCCTAAACACTTATGAATTAAAACCGTTGAGCGCTTCATGAATGCTCCTTTTCTAACGTACATGGCACCACGTGAGTACTTAGTATACCATTCATATAATACGAACGTACCTTGACGTCAGGCGCTCTTAACTCCAAACCGCAAATGAGGGAATATTTAATCTATATATACACATGAGCACCGCATTTTGCTCATAATGATATTTTTTCTTTCCTGTTAACATGAGTAGAAACTTTCGCTAAATTTCGAAAATGAGCAAATGTATTCCTCAATTCCACGTAATAATTGCATGTTTAGCTCATACGAACAAACGAGCTCTTACATTACCAGAAATGTGCACCGGCGAAATTGAATCACAATGTATACTCCTGTCAGGCATGCAGAAAATTTTAATTAGAATTCGCCATGATGTAATCTTCTTTGTCAGATGAAAGGCACCCAGATTCCCTGACCTGCACCGCTAAATAAGTATTCAGAAATAAGGTCGTGTAAACACTGCTCGGGTTTAGAATAGTGTATCATTAGACTATAACATACGTCCAGTGTTTTATTTGATATATTTCCTCCTGGCTGTTCTATTCTGTGTTCAACGCAGCGCCACATGGACACATGTTGAAATGCTTGAAGATAAGAATCGGACACGTGTTGAATGCTTCATAGTGCACAGCATTGTAAAGTTTACACTGAAAGCATGGCGTGATGTACTGTACACCGCGTACTTGAATGGCGTGGTTTACTGTACACCAATAACAATGGCTGGTGTACAGTACACCGAGTACCACGTAATATGGCGTGGTGTAAGATACTGCATACGAATAACAATTGCTTGGTGTACTGTACTCCAATTAGGTAATGGTTCGGTGTACTGTACACCGCTTTGTATGGCGTGGTGTACTGTACACCAACAGTGGCTTGGTGTACTATACACCAATAACAATGGTTTGGTGTACTGCACACCGCGTAATATGGCGTGGTGTACTGTACACCAATAACAGTGGCTTGGTGTACTGTACACCAATAACAGTGGCTTGGTGTACTGTACACCAATTAGCAATTAGCGTGGTATTTCGAATTGAAATAGAACACCACGAGCACCATGCCCGTCGCCCACGCCCATGGTGGGCGTTGTGAAGTTAGGAGTCAGGTTTCGTTTACAAAGTTTACCTTTACAAGGATTTATATCATAAGCCTCATGCACGGTGTGACGCGCGCCTCGACGTGGCGGACGAAACAGCGAGGACCACACAAAGGGGGGTGGCGGGTGTGCGATGCGCCACCAGCTGCGAATCACGTAACATTGAGATTTTCGTTTATATTTTGTATTCGTTGCTTGTTTTCTTCAAAGCATAGAAAGGAAATAAGCCTCTCAGATGACCCACGGGACAGAGGCGCGGACCCGTCTGGGAACCAATCGGGGAAGCCGGCAGCGACACGTGTGCGAATGATGAAACCCTTTACGGTGTAAATTCCAGATGATTAGGGCGAGGGACTGCGCCGCGCTCTGCGTCGTGATCCCTCCTTAGCAGCTTTCTCGCTTTGGCTCTCCATCTTCGCTGCGCTGGCCGACGGGCTGCACTCCGACTACGAAGCGCCGCTCGCTCGCGCGCTGGTGCTGCGGTCGCCTTTCTTCATGCCGCGTCGCCACGTTGCGGCGCTCGGAGACTGACGCCGGCTGGACTTCCGGCCCTCGGGCGGGGCTCATGGATTTATGAAGACGCCTCGGCGTCGGTGGCCCTCGAGCCGCGAGTAGTTTCGGAATTGCTCCGGTCGTGGGCGGACCCACCGGCGACCCTGGCCTGATGTAATGCACGCCACCGCCGCTACGCTGAGTGAAAGGCTGCGTGCTGTCTGCGGACCAAAAATTGGCTTAACATGTCACAAACGCGCTGCTCGTTCGGGGGCCGGTGCAGTGGCTGTCTTTCGTCTTACCGCGTCCGTGCCTTGCGCTTCGGGTATGCGGAGGGCTTCTATGCGGAATCGCTCGAGGTGGGACGTCGGCTATAATGCCGGCCTTCGGGCGGCCCGTGGAGTTTTGCGAAGATGCCTCGGCATCGGTGGCCGGCGACGCGGCGAGTGGTTGCAGAATTGCTGAGTGCATCGGCAGGCCCGCCGGCGCCGCTGCCCTGATGGAATGCGCGCCTCCGCTGCTGCGCTGGCGGACGGGCTGCGCTTGTCTGTAAACAAACCTGTAGCATATATTTCGCTGCGTCATTCCCGCCTACACCAGCCCTGTCCTGGGGCAAGTCGCGTCGCATTTTGGCGCCGCTCCATCGTTCCGACCACCGGCAGCCCGTCGAGCATGCATTCAACCGCTCCGTGGTTCTGCGGATCGCGTAGCGTGGTGTTCCTGCTCTTTTACGGCGGTATTCTCGGACGCCATGTGCTACGGCCGTTTCGTACTGGGGCTCGTCATTCACTGGGTTCGCCGTGCCGGACTTGTTCTCCAGATGATGGTTTACTCTGGTTGACGACACAAAATTCGACCTCCAATAACAGAATCGGCAACCGTGAATTTTTCTACGGTAAACTTCGGATTGGGTCCCAAGGAATGGACGTAGGTGTGAGTATGTGTTGTTTCCACGATCTTCTCAACTGTATAGGTATAAGTACTTCCTCGTCGTGCCGGCTGACAGCATGCCGTACTCATGGTTAAGAAGTTCGGATCCATCCGACGCATCTTCCTTCGAGCGGCCGTTCTTTTGCGTTGCAATTCAAGCCTTTTATTACGTTCCGGTGTTGATTCCGCACTTCTTTTTTCCCGGTTGCGACGGTTTTGAGCTTCTCGCTCTCTTTGGAGCACCCCTGCATTTTGCCGCCATTTCCGTTTTCTTATTGTAGCACTTTTCACCTTCTTTCTTTCCTCACCCTTGACGTAGTGCACGTGAACGGTGTTCTCTTTCTTTTTCGTGATGGCGGAGTGCACCCGCAGTGTAGAGGTATCCCTGGGAACGAGCCCTTCCAGGATTGGAGCGGGGGCGATGAGAGGCATTTTGGAAGTGAGTTGAAAAGAAGTTTCGTAGCCTTCGTTGCTAAAAAAGGTAAGTTTGGATTATGTTCGAATTCGGTTGTCCTTTATATACGCGAGGAATTCCTCGGGCTTGAACGTTAAGGTTCAAGCCCATAGGGGGCTTTGAAGAATACTTGCTGGTTAGAGTGGTAAACGGAAACGGCAGGTATTATTACATTTTTGGCATTCAAAATTTCAGTAACGGGTCGCACAGCAAAAAGGTTTGTCATCCCTTTCTGCGATCCGTTACTGAACCACAAGTTTAGTACTGATGTCGTTGGCATCAGTAGTAAAGTTGTGGTTGGGGAAATTCTGTAACATACTGAAATCGATCCTCGCAAGTAATTTGGAAGCAGGAAGAAGTAAAGGCGTTCATACTTCTGAATTGGGGGAATGATATGGGAATGGTTGACGTAGGTCCGTTAAGATAGTACAGCGTTTTCCCGTATGTAAGTATTGTTCTTTGTCTTCAGAAGTTCGTTTCACGATGTTTTTCGTCACAAGATAGGGAAATGAAGCTGAAAATAACTCAAAAAATATTGAATTTATTAAGATGCTCCGTGTCTTTTGTCACAAACTGCATTCATTCGACACCGACTGCATGGTAATTATAAGACCACAAATAAGACCGTAGACCGTAGAAACGTAACCGTACTAAATGCAAGGAAGGGTCATTTTGTTCAAAGTGGGGCCGTTTCATACGACATTCTCATCCAATCCATGGCAGTGATGTTTGCGGTGTAACGTTCCGGCTTTATTTGCGAACCAATGAACCTATTTCGAACCACGAAGTCATACAGCGTGTTTTCGTCATTTTTACGCCAACCAGTACCACACCGGATCGTCTTGCTCTCGCCAAGCTAGAAGCTCCCCAACAGCCACGGACGACAGGTTGCATATGATTAAGGAACAGTGACCCGTCGCGTTTCGCGCGAATGTACGTAAAAAGATCTAAATTTCAGCCCCAACTGAGCTCCAGAAGGCGATGGGGGAGATGCCGATGCTCCAAGTGTACTGCAAAAGCCAAGATCATGGCTGCACCTGCGTGACAAGGCGGATTTTGGCGTTGTTGCAAATACAGCGGTCCACTACGTGGAAGCGTTTGAAATCATACGGCCATGGGGCCATTTTTATGGATTAAATATTTTCGAATTGGGCATTCTAGAATAGGACCTCTTGATTGGATAATCATAATTGCAAAAATTGCACAGTTCGAAATAGAGTTTCTGCGCAGCGACCCCTCAGTTGCCATCTCCTCGGCAGCGTCCGCGTCTGTATGCCGTTCGCTCGCGCGCCTGGCTGCAATCAATGCCTGGCCGTTTGCGTCGCATGATGCGCCCCTTTTGGTGCGCCTCTGTCTCTGCTGTCGCGGCTATCTGCTCGCCCTCGCAGTCCGTGGGGTGGGTCGACTGTGCGCTGCGCGCCACGGTCGTCCCATTCCGTCTTCGCATACGTCTGTGCAATGGGACCCGCCCACAATCGCCATGTCCCATTTCGCCGTGCCGTCGGTCGGCTACCACGCCCACTCCGCAGTCGTCGGGGCCGTTGCGAGCAAGGTGCTCGCAGTCGGCCCTGGTCGGCGCTCGCGGTCACGCTCGTTCAGCAGTAGAAGCTCAGTTTGTAATCAGTCTCAATATACGCAGTAGACACATGTAAACGTTCAGAGCTGTACACCGAAATCGATCTTGTGGTGTACTGCACTTCGATTTCGAATCTGAGGTGTACTGTACAGCGGAATCGATCATGTGGTGTACTGTACACCGGAATCGATTGTGTGGTGCACTGTAAACCGGAATCGATCATGTGGTGTACTGTACACCGGAATCGATCATGCGGTGTACTGTACACCGAATTGGATCTTGTGGTGTACGGTACACCGAACTCAATCCTGTGGTGTACTGTACACCGGAATCGATCATGCGGTGTACTGTACACCGAATTGGATCGTGTGGTGTACGGTACACCGAACGCAATCCTGTGGTGTATGGTACACCGAAAGCGATTCTGTGGTGTACTGTACACCGTATTTGGTCATGTGGTGTACCATAATGTACACAATAGGTTCAGCATAGGTACGTAGGAATATGTATGAAAACCGATTCATTTAGCGGTTATTAAGAATTGCACTGAGGGCCTTGGGACGCGAATCCTTGTCGTACTTGGAGTGGAAATCGGTGATCATTTGACTCCATTCACTATCAAGTCCCTCGCAATATACATTGACATTGCTTTCTGAACAGTCCTTCAAAAGCTTAACGAGGGTTTGAATGCGTTGGTAAGCCCTTTTCTGACCACTCTTTTCCCATAGTTTATGGGAATAATCCCTATACACAGTACGACGGAAATTGACATTCTTGAACTTGTAGAGTGGCTGTGAACGACTCGACGAACATCCGAAGCGCCAGAGAGACACAAGGGACTCTATCGTCTTAGGGAGAGCGGGAACATTCCTTTGTACATTCAAAACGGGTGTACGGCACTGAACCGCATGTGATTGCCTTGGATCCGGTTCGAGATGCGGAGTAGGGAGCACAGCCGGAACTGAAACATTGGATGGCAGAGAACGTATTGCGAGGTTGCTGGCCTGGTCTGTTCGATCAGCAAACTGACGCGTTCGCGTATCGCATGAAATTGCTTTCGTGGCACGTTTCCGTTCGAGCAGCACTTGAAGTCGTTCGCTGATTTCCACTGCCAGGAAGTTTTGCGCATTTCCTTCGAGCCCAGTAACACAGCGACTCATTATGTCCTCGCCAACTTTAGAAAAGTTCTTCCTTTCCGTGTACTTGATCGGCCTTGGGCACACGAATCCGTTTCCGGAACCGCCGCCTTGTAACCTTCTTGCGGACGCGGTATGTTCCATGATGAGTTGATAAACAGTTTGCGTCCAGGGTAAGCATGACCCTGTATCTGCATTTATTAACTCAAATAGTAATTCCGAGTCACCACCCGGTACTGTAGACGCCAGATGCATTCCACGGGTGGGATGGTAGGCTCGACAGCGTCCCCTTGCAACACGTGGCCGCGTGGCCCCTTCGAGCACGCGCTATGGCTCGGCGCATGTAAACCCCTTTACGACTTCAACAAGGAATCTTATTTTTCCAGCTATGCACTCCGGGACTCGCTCACTAGAGGCACTGCGATTCAGATACAGCCACGTAAGATCCTTGGCAAGTGGGCCTTTCGCGCGCACTCTCGGTGGACCGACTGGCCCTTCCACTGGCTTCCGTCGTGAAGGTCGTCCTTCAAGCACGCGAAGTTCGCGTCTTCGACATCGCCTTCCCGCCCTCTGCCACACAACTCCCCACACCGTCTAACCGCTGAGACCCGTACGCACGTATGGGTTCATCGCCTCGTTGTGCTCGAACGTCTCGCGCAACGATGTGACATCGCCACACCCGTCCGCCCGCGTTTTCCACGCCCCGCCCCGTCGTTCATGCCGCTCGGGCCGCTACCAACCGCCAAACCATTCAGACTTGTTTTATTTGCCTCCCTTTTCTTCGCGTCTATGCAGCACCTGGCCGCCCGCCTTCACCGCCTGCCCGATCCGCCACGCCGTTGCTAAACCCATCTACCCGTCTTCCCGTCTGGCCCGTCTGGCCCGTCCCCCAGCCCGGCCTGTTCCGAGGCATTCGTCACGCGCCACGCACAATTAGACCGGGAAGGCCGTGGGTAAACAGATGCCTCACGACGCTGCCGACGCCGAAGCATGCCGCGCAATCATGCCACCCCGACTCTCTCCCGTCGCTTTCACGCCAGGAAGAACGCGCTTCGCGCCAGCGTACTTCATTCGCTCGCATCACAACAGCAATCGCACACGCACGCGTGCGACGTCGTGGACGGTAAGATGGCTGGCCTGGACTTGTGTCTTATCATCCTGGTAAACACTCCAAAGCCCTCAGGGAATAGCCACACGGACGCGGTGGACCATGACGGCGCACCCATCTCGGACGACGCGGATATCCATTTCAATGGTTTGGCGTGACTACTCCTGCAGGTGCCGATATAGCGAGGGAGCGCTGTGTACGAGCGGCAGAGAAACCCCTGGCGAGCGTCCATGGATCTATCCACGGAGATGTGGTCAATGGTTCCCGGTCGTACGACGCCGCGTGAAGACTCGGCGCATCCGTTCGGCACATCCAAATCGGGTTGTATGTTTTTGTTCATCTCACGCCCCGTCCCTCCCGCATGCACATGGAGCTCATTCAGTTGAAGTTGTTCTCCAACTCCCTGGAAAAGGTACATAACGCCATTTTCTACCTCGGACCTGACTTTCCATCAATCAGATTTACTTTTTATCAAACCCTCCTCTTCCGGCCACAATTCGTCGACGACAACGGTGAAAACCTACCTCAACTATTCCATGGATGACAGATATTCATCGATGGAATTCGGATCACTCGTTCCAAGTCCTGCTTCTAATATCAGAGTTCTGGCATGTCGCACGTAGTCTGGGGCAGAGGTAAATCTCGGAAGATCTTCGGGAGAACAGTTGTTGTATGCAGCACAGTAGTTGTGGTACGCCTTGTCCCCTCTCATCTGCACGATCTGCATGATGTATTCATCTCTTAGGTTGAGTGACCGATAGAGCTGCACGGACCCCCTCTTCAGCGAATGTCCTGTGTACATTCGAGCAGCTTCAGCCCCGACACCTAAACTTACCAGTCTTGACTGTAGAAACCTATTAAAGCTATCAACACTCCATGCCTTATCCGTCTCAATAACGAAACCGGCTCTCGTCGGCCTTACATTGCAAAATAGCGGACCATCCCTTGAACCTCTCAGAGCTAGCCAGGTGAGAATTGCAATGTGGGGATCCATGTATATAGAGTGACGCAATTCGGAGTTTCCCGGCCACTCTCGGATGGTGTAGTGTCTTGGAACAGTCGAGTTTTTGATGGTGACGGGAATGGTCATGGAGATGATACCGTTGTCAACCGACACTAGACCGGTGCTTAGTTTTGAAACCTCGTCGTATCGTAAGCCAAGGTTCACTCCTACTAGTAAAATAGCATGTAGCAATACATCCCTGCTATCGAATCCAGGCCTGTCCGAACCGAACCAGAATGCCTCAGCATGTCCAGCGATTTGGCTCGCAGAGATTGGCATTGCCCGTAGGGTTATTAAGCCATGAGAGGCGAGGTTGATTCGATGCGCTCTGCGTAAGGCATCAACATGGGAGTTGTTCGTCAAAGGATTGCCTGACGCTGTTTCAGAACCACGGTCAACTGTCCATCCATGGTAATGACCGCATTCTTCATATAAATGCCGCAGACCTTGAATTACTGCTCCCATGGAATCATTTCCAAGAGGATGGCTCGTACCCATCTTACAATAACGGTAGAGAAGGTTTACGACCAGATCGCTCGACTTTGGAGTTACTTCAGTTGGGTCTGAACAATTAAATTGTACTGCGAACATAGGTAAAAGAGTGCGTGCCTTCTCTATGTTCTTTTTCGTCGAAGAGCTCAACGAAACAGCAGTTAGCTCGTGCCTTCCTCTGAGGGGATCTCCTGTTAACCTTTCAAATGCAGCGGTTCGCGATCCACGCCCCCGGCCTTGACGGTGATGTTCATTGGTGACAGTAGGTATTTCTGGTAAGGCGTCTTCCATCACTGAAGAGTGCTGAGGTAAATGGACGGAGACGATAAAAAGCCGACACAACTTTATCCGCCTAACTGATAGTTTGGATACAGCGAAAACGAGAGACGGGGAAAGGCGATGGGGTTGTGTGGTCTGAAGTCGGTGGCGGTGAAAGATGGGATCCCGGTGTAAATTGGTTCCCGGCATAGACTTGATCCCTGAGCGAGCGAAGTGTGTTCCAGCTTATTTATCCTTCCCAAGTCAGGATTTGGGACGACGGATAAATAAGCAGGGTCGTGATCCGTGGGTTGGGCGAGAGGGGGTTACATGTGTCGACGAGTCCCTGTATAGATGTATTCCCGCCCGCACAAGTGCCCGCTTTCCTTCGTCACCACCAGAAGAAGCATCTCGAGTCGCACTGTTTCATCACCTTTCCTCCCCGTCTTTCCCAGCATGTACTTCCCGAAATCCTGCGTTCTCCCGTCACCATTCACGCAGCCGTCTCCATGCTCCAATCAAACCACCATACCCACCACTAAACCCGGCCGGCGACCACCCGCAGTCAATCGCAGCGATCGCGTCCGACAACGCCGCACAAGTCATGTGGCCACCCACGCCGGAGCATGTACCCGCGCCGAAACAACTAAACACACCGCCCATCGCGCTCGCACAACGCAAGAACCATCAAGCCAACAATTTCCACCATTGCCGGCGTTCCACCCGAGTAGGGGCAAACGGCCGAGCTGCATTCAGCCGGAGTCCAGGTCGGCGCCGCGCGCGTGATCCAGAGTTGGAACAAGGGCAAGAGCGCATACCTGGCGCGGTTAAAATAACATTACCCGCGACGGTGGTGCTGTGGACGTGTCCATGCCGCTCAGACAAAGGACTATGCGCCGATAAATACATCCTACCTGTCTTCATGAGCTCGAGGACGAACGCGACGGGAAACCTGCCACGAAGCGCTCATATTCTTAAAATAGGGCCAGCTATGCCTTCATACCACGGCCGCGTCCATTTCCATTAGAGAATTAACAAAATTCACAACAGGATGGCCAGCATGCACCACGGGGTGCATAGAAGAAAGTTATGGGAAGCGCGATGAGAAGGGACTTGAATATGGGAGGTGGATGCCGAGGAAGAAACGAGAACAGGTGTGGGTGCTGTGGGACAGAGCTGGAAGACAGGTCGTTCCGGTGGGAGATAGATTGATAGTAATCAATCTAGGCAGTTCGGCGGAGTGTAAGCCCCCGATTTCTACTGAAAGGAATACTGAAACCAGGAAACGCGAACAATTAACTCATTCGGCATTTACATTTCCCTCTCCGTTCAGATCAGCCTGTTAACCAAGGCCTCATCACCCATCCTCACCAACCATGAATGCCTTCGAGAAGTACTTCAGGGCACAGCCTTTTTCTCTTTCCCTGAAGACAATTGTTGCGAACATCCGCATCCTCCAAGACGAAACAGATCGCCATAGCCTTAAGTCATGCCTCAAGGAGCTCATACGGCGTACCGTTGAGTCGAAAAACTCGTCGAGGGCGTCGAAGTGCAACAACATTACAAGGATATTCGATTCTGTTATCTCGTCCATGTGGTTGCAACTGGAAGACGGTTCTGGCGAGGAGAAACGGAATCGCGATCAAAATGCAGAGATTGCCAGTCAGTTCTTCCAAGGTGTTGATGAACTGTTATCTGCTTTGCTAATCTTTGAGAGGAGCGTTCCAGAGTGGTTCTCCTGCCTCCCGTTGATGGCTACCCTCTATGTGTTCATACTTTCTATACAACGGAAAGCAAGCCTGCAGAAAGCTGCCTGTTCTGCCGGGACAGAGGTAACCGATTCGTTTCTAGGAACTACACTCGCCAAATGGGATGCTGATAAGGAAGAAGAGGAATGGAGGTACTCAAGCGATCTTATGGATAGCCTACTGATTGAAGAGTTGAAGATGGCCAAACAAAGGTGGGCCGGTGGGTTCTGTACCACGAAAGCGACATCATATGAAGAAGAGGATACGGAATCAATCGAAACACGTTCACGAGCGCTCAGTCTTGTCTCGGAGCTGAACAACATGTTACCGTTCAACGGTAACATGTTGTTCAGCTCTGCATTCCCAAGGAGAAGTTCTCCTTGGGAATGCAGAAGGAGAAAATATCAGGCTTGCGAAACGTATTGCGATCTGAGTGTAACTCGGGAAGAGCGAAGGAATTACTACCTCCCGCAGGTTCTGCAGGAAGTATTCTTTACAGCTCTTTCAGCACCAAATGGATGCAAGACCTCGTTGAGCTATGCAAGGTTTCAGGGCATGACACTAGTGAAGATTCTATCGCTGGATTTCATGAACTTTTCATCGGATATCACTTGCTAGGTCGTATTTCTGGTTTATCGGATGGCAAAGGTTCTGAATCGTTCCATGCGTATGTGCCACCTGATCAAACAGGTGCTGTTACTAGACAGAAGCGGAGAAGGAGGGAAGGGAAATCAGGCCTCTCTTCAATGACACAAACTGGCAAGGCCGACGTAAGATATGTTCGTCTCCAGGAGGACATGTCCAGATTGTGGGTGGCAGCTTTGGTTGCTACTGAGGATTGGGCCGAAAGTGCTTCGTTACAGGTGAAAGCAATGTGTACCGTGGAGGAAGGACAGAGTATTCCTGGGATACCGTTGATGCATAACATTGTGCGGGAATCTTTCCGTCCGGTCATGTTAAGGCTTTGGATTATATTGGCGATATCAGATGAGGAATGTAGTGTGTTCACCCAGGCAGTTTCATCCAGGAATGAATAGGAACTTCAGTAAATGTTGGATACGATGGTTCTGTGTCTGCTGGCGTCCGCATACAAAGTTTGTATTACAAACCACAAACGCACCCTATACCGGAGCCCTCTTCCACGCGAGGTGACAGATGTGCACCCCACTCTATAGGTTCTTGCGCAGTCGGGGATCTCTATGTCCTCAACGCAAACCTGATCTGTTAAGTTACATCTCACACCTTTGTACCAAAGTACTCCTGATCGTTGCTGTCTTCCGGGTTTCCACATCCAGCCTATCCAGATTTCTATACCTCTCCAACTGTCTCGGATCTATCGCATACGCAAGGTACCTATAGAGACACACAGCGTGTGCGAGCTGTACGGCTATCTACATTTGACGCATGCAGGTCCACGGGCGTTTACAACGTTTGAACCTGTACTATAACAGAAACAGTCAACCTGAGATTTAGTACTGCTTCAATCGTTGGCATGGCAGCTGCAGGCGCCGAAGCTCACGCTCGCAGTACGGTAACGCTCTCCCATTTGCATCCCATGGCACAGTAGGAAACAACATACGTTTCACAACGGTACACCGTGTAGCTCAGCGTGGTGTACTGTTGTGCAAGTGTCATCTGACATGTCTGCGGTAGACGCGTGCGTCAGATGATAGTAGCAGTCGTATCGCAGTGTGAGGAGTTGGTCGTCAACAGTCAAAATATATAGAACTTCACAGTACTGCTGTAGCTCCGCTGATGATCCAGCTCCCCGCTCCGGACTACTCTATCCTTTATAGAGACCCCAGTGGGGTGGCGAGGATAGTGTGGGGTCACCCCACACTATCCTCGCCACCACATGGTACGCGCGCTAGAGGACAAAGACGGAGCTGCAC
Source organism: Pterothamnion heteromorphum (assembly GCA_032358295.1). Lineage (NCBI taxonomy): Eukaryota > Rhodophyta > Florideophyceae > Ceramiales > Ceramiaceae > Pterothamnion > Pterothamnion heteromorphum. Next base: position 80 of record JAULBV010199046.1, on the reverse strand, counting down.
TCCGTCTTTGTCCTCTACCGCGCGTACTTCCCACAAAGGGCGCGCGCGACATCCTCTATCCTGCCCGCAGAGACGGTCCT
>JAULBV010198935.1:0-18588 GCA_032358295.1 Pterothamnion heteromorphum | reverse complement strand
GAAGTCTACTTGCGTCTTGTACGGAGCAAGGACAGCAACTTTCCCGACGAGTTCATGCTCACTCTTTCCTTCCACCATTTCCCATAGTGTCCTGAGAACTACTTCAACTTGGTCTGCTTCAAGTGCGTTGGTGAAAGCGCCGTTCGGAGACGGGCGTGTTTCCCTTCTGCTCAAACACAAGGACGTGTCAAAAATTGTCAGAGGGCTGAACGCCCTCGGATCAATTGCGCGTTGGTTGAATGAAGCCATGTGGCTCGGGAGAACATCCGGGTGCTGAACGAGATTTCCATAAAAAGGCGGTGTCTGGATTCTGCCAATACATGGATGGGATCTGTACTGCATCGTGAGCATCCTCGACGCACAACGAGTCCGTTCCATAAGCCGTTCAAATAGGGAGAGGAACTGACGGCCAATGGCGAACGGGAAGCGCACGCCATGCTTTCGGCTCATGAAGTTCAAGATGTGCTTGGAACGAACGACGGGAGCCAGCTGCTTGTGATCTCCTACTATCACGACATGGCATCGGTCTGTTCGCCTCAGCATTGAACTAATGGGAACGATCGAGTCGGGTTCGGTGCAGTTTGAACCCTCGTCGATGATTACGACGTTCGCATTGGCCCTCATTGTTCTGAAATTCCCGCTCCCAGCTGTACTGTTCGTAGCACAAAAGATGATGGCATCACCAACAACCTTTCTCATTGCCGACGCTTTGAGGCCTTCGGAATCTTCACCATTCTCCTCTACCATAGCCATATGGCATTGTTCCACCTTTGCCCGGAGTGAATGCGGCCACAGGTCTTTGTACTTGTAGTTATGCCTTCCGACACGCACGACGTCTGGATAGACAGGACCCTTCTTCGTAGGAATGCCATCGTGGACAAGAACGCGAGTTAGTTTGTCCACGGCGTCGTTCGTCGGAGCACATACGAGGATTCTTACAGTCGATGGCGATGCCCCGGAAAACTGAAGGCGATTCTTCCCAGACAAATTTGCTGACCGCTGACCACTTCCCATGTGCCCAGCGCTTGAGTGATGCATCAAGGCCCCAATCATTCGAACAATAGTGGTTGTCTTCCCTGTACCGGCTGGACCATGTACTAGGCACATCGATCCAGTGTTTGCCTGGAATGGACCGATCTCTCGAAGAGCTGTGGATATAGCAGCCAGTTGGGATGTGTTGGTTCCTGTTCTCTTACGTAGAAACTCGATATAGGACAGACTGCCCTCATCCAGCCCAGCACGATTAGCCCGAAGAACTTCTTCAGGAATGTTTCCAGGCGGATTCTCAGTACATTTGTACTGAGCATGCTGTGCTGGAAACTTAGGCACGATTTGACCGAACAGGTGCGATTGAATACGGGAAGGAGCACGACATATGTCGTGCACGGCGCGGAACATACGATGGTGCATACAGAGACTTTGTACTGGGCTGATAAGAATGAAGTCCTCCTTCTCTGGAACGTTGTCGGAGAAAACATTCCTGTTCAGCACAAGGCGAAGCGATACCTTCTCGATAGTGTTGTCTACTGCGTTGATATCACATTCTTCTACATGAATGCTGCGGAGGAGTATTAGAGCTGTGTCCGAATCCACGTAACTGTCATCATGAGCATTCTTCGTCCGAGTGAATCCTACGCAGATATGCATGCTGGCGAGTGAAGAAGTCAATGCTTTGTTCAGGTTGGGGTCCAAGCATTCACACTTGACGTTGGTTAACGTACGTCCTTGTTGGACCTTCTTAACTGCAGTTATGAGAAAGTCCTGTCGAGAATTCTTCAAGTCATCACAGTACGCTGAGATGTCGGCACCCAGGGACGGATACTTCGCAAGCATAGCCTCCTTCACTGTGTAGTGAATTTCCACGTACAGAATGACTTTCCAATGTGTAGCGAAACGTATGGAGTCTTCGCAAGTGGAAATGTCGTTGAATACATGTTTCGCATTCTTCTTCATGAAGTCGTCAACCCATGAGTAGTCGTCCCTGTGCAGGATGCTGGTGAGAGGTCCAATGGACGTGGAAGGGGTAACACACCATGAAGTTATCTCTGCGAACAAAAGCTCGAAGTCGACTTCGAGTGCACCGTCAGCGGCACTGCCTCGATTCTTTTGTGAGACCCTCGGCGTGCTTTCCTCCCTCTCCTCTGTGACATGGAGAGGTTCAGCGTTCTCGGTATCGGAGTCCGCCAGGTCGATTTCGAACCGTTCGTGACCTGGCGGTTTGTGAAGGAGGGCGTTCCTCATTGACTGCAGGTCTCTTGGAATAGCCCCTTGTAATACATCTTTCCTCACAGTTCCATCCTGAACTGGTCCTGAACGAATTTCCGGGTGTTGCGAGGAGCGCCTCGAAGCATACACTGACGGGCCCATACTGCGAACATCCATTGAAGTTGACGTAGATGGGATTGTATCGGAATGGTTCCCACGTACCCCGATCCATGGAGGCTGGCTGCGTTTCAGTCGTAGGTCTTCCATTGGATCGTATCTCAATCGGTGACGTTTTCCCGAAGCACTCCTATCCGTGACATCGGCTAGAGCTGGAAGTCGGCCGTTGAGTGCTGAATCAGAAGAGCGCCCTGTATTCGCCGATGGAAGACAACGCCTTAACCAGATACGATCATGGTGCTCTGGTCGAATTCTTCCAAAGTTTCGTAACACGAAATGGTGTCCTGGCGTTCGGTATACGTCTGCGAGAGTCATCCGTAAGTGCACGTCTCCTTGAAGTATGCCAATATTCCCAATTGTTGGGACGGAACCACGACCTGGGACGGCGTCCCTGGTCTTCGCTACTTCCACATGCAGCTTCTGAATTAATGAAAACCTCAACGACTGGAGTTCGTCGTCGAGATGTGACGAAGGCAGGGAAGGAAGCTGACAAAGTAGCCATATGAGGACTTCTTGTACAACGTACTCACAAAACAGGAGCTCCCGTGATGTCACGTCATGGTATACAACTTCCTGGCCAACGGACTGGTGCAGCTCTTCAGCTTGGAGCTTCAGTGCTTCCGACACGATGCGCCACCCGCATGCCATTGAATTGCGACTGAAGAGAGGAGCACGTTGGGACAGCATATCAGAAGTGTTCCAGCCTCTGTCCAGGAAACGAGAGATGATATAGCGGAGGTCTGCTTGTGTGGGATCCTCGTAGGCGCCCATCCATCCACATATCGTACCGGCGAATCGCACGGAAACGAGGAAAACCACAGACATGTGTTCTCGTGCGAGCGGATCGAAATGAGCGGCGAGATTACGAAGAGCTTCTGGGACATCAGGAACAGGGCGACAACCTCTGGGATCGAAGCAAGCTAGAAATTCCACGGAAAAATGAGAGTTGTCCGTATCATCGCGGGCAGAAGCTGCACGCCATTCCTCGACATGTAAAACGCGGAAGCGGTCGTTGCTTGTGATGAAAGCCTGAACCGGAGCACACCAGAACGAAATCAGGCGAGTGCGTTCAGTTTGGATCGGCGTGGTTGAGGACATGTTTTGTTGTATTGGTTATACTGACGCCCGCACGCGGTTGGATGCAGATAGTTTCCTGCTGATCTGGACTCTGACGAATTACAATCCAGTTCGCCTTGCGGGTGGACACAAACTCAGGGTTGGATGTGTGCTTCTTTCGGGACAGTTTGCGGTGCCGTCCACCTCAGACCCGGAAGCGGTTGGAAGTCGATCTCCTTGGAAGAAATAGGCTCGGGGCAATGATGCTTGGGCGAAGTCGTCGTGGGAGAGCGGATCGTCTGAACAGACCGTGTGAGGACGATTTGAGTGTCGGAGATGGTCCTTTGGTGTGAAGGGCGGCTGTGGGACGGAGGCGAGATGACCGAAGTGATGAAAGAAGGGCGGATATCGGGGGGTAGAGGTATGTCAGGGCGCGGAAGGGGGTCAGGGAAGCGGGGCAGTGGTGGGGGAGGCCGGGTCCGTCAGTGCATGGCATGGCTACAGCACTACGACAAGGTGGGTTGAGAATGGGAATCCAATACGTGGAAGAGTGTCCACGTGTAGAATGTTAAGGAATTTCCATTTGATGATCGAGGAATAAATAGAGTTTCGCTGTTAAACAACATTATATTGTATTATATTTCAAGAGGAACCGGGCCCTCAACGCGCTCAACGGATGCATGACCGTCACGGCAAATAGGGCTCACTCGGAACTGCACGGAATAACTTAATGCGTCTCAGGATGATTGCGGAAAAAGGGGCCCCTTTTTCCGCAGGGGAAAACTGGGCCAACGGCGGATGACTCCGAACTCCACTGCACTGCATCGCTGTTCGTTTCGCCGTACAACGGCGTAACGAACAGCGATGTTTCCGGTTTTATCATAGGCTCTGGGCAGGGTGACATGAGGGGCCGCCGCGGATGGCGCGTGACGCGCGCGGGTGTGCCGCACGCGGGTTTACGTGGGCGACTTGGTTGGTGGGGGGTATCCGTATCGGGGTATCGCCCTGCAGGGCGTCAGGAACCATGGTTCCTGACGCGCACGATGACGCCCCTACGAACAGTACGCGCGTACCGGCCTCATCACGCACGCGGATTAAATAGGCACTGCCCGAGTGTATCGCGTATCATTTATTAGTTCCCAAGCCAGTCCCCTACACAGGGCGTGGAGCGTGAACGGCTACGGAACGATCCCTTCTCGCGCTATTGACGTTGAGACCCAGCACGGGTCGAGAGCGAGCGCGCCACACACGTGCTGAAAGACCAAATGTCGCTGGTGACCACTACACGTACCAGGCAGTCGTTCACCACCAGTTGATCCTGATGCGTAGAGGCCTGTTTGTCGCGCGCGTGTGGAAATGGGGGGGATTTAATTTATATTATGGACTCGGTTGGGGATATGGGCGCGCAATGCGCTACGTTGGAATCTGCGATGGCGCGCGCGTCTGGAAGCCAGGTCTGGGCTGGCTGCGTTGTTGGACCAGTCGCGAGCGTTGGAAGAGGGGGGTGCGAGTGGCACAGATGACAAGTGCAGATATTCGCGTGGTTTCTTTAAGAAGGGGTGTATGCCCTACTTCCAAAAGCATTTTGTAGTGTATTCGCATTTCATACGCGGAGGCTCAATGAAGCAGTACAACGGATGTATAGAACCCAGATTATCATTTAAGCAAAGCGTCACGATAATTTGCCAATTTGCCAATTTGCGATGAAGTAAAGTTCATATATACCCGCATGCAGCCCTGCTCCGACGTTCTGGCCCACGCTGGCCCGTTGTAAAAGCCAACGCGCCCCTCTACCTCTGTAAAAGGGGAAGCGTGTGACTGTACGTGTAAGATGATACTAGGAGAATTAGTCCTGTGCAAATGCGAAATCTGATTCCTTCACTGGACGCAAGGTACGGATATACAGTGCGCACTATGATGGCCAGCGGCCATCTGTCTGGCACTCTTGCACGCCGTGGACGATGGAACGCACACCGGATCTCAGGGGCGCCCCTGTAACTTGAAGGCAGTGGAGGTACGTATCCCCGGGGACAGAAGGCGTTCTGTTCAACAGGTGTCGTGTCTCCCTCGGGGAGCCTCTAGAACCGTTGAACGGAGCGTTGTTGTAGTTCACACTTTTCTCATACAACAGTACTGTGCTGTATAATTATTTATGTAACATTTACCAGAATGGGGAAAGGCGTTCGTATTTGATACTCGCGTGTTGAATGCAGTGTACCTCCCAAGCCGAGTATACAGGGCAGTACATCTTGTCACTGTACAAACACAATAAATTCACCCAATATTTTGTATAGGGGATTGGGGGTTCGGCGAGCGGGGTTCGGCCCGTTTTTGCAGCCACCGGTTCGTTCTTGCGAAACTATATCGCAATGAGGGCCATGACCCTTTTTGTTTTTGAATGCATTGCCAGGAACGGGAGAGGAACGGGCCTTGCCCCGTTACTTTTATGAACGTACATGTACTGTACTGTTCAGCGGCATACGGGGTTTCTGGGCACGCACAGGCGAAAGGGGGAATACAGTACAACGGCGACGACCAATGGATATCGGGGTATGCTGCGCTATGCGCCTGATCGGCGTATCGCTGAGCACGTAACTGTACTTTGCGGGTGGTGCGGTTAACCCGACCCGGTATCGAAATTATATGCAAATTAAATTTGCACGTACAGTACACCCGAGACCCGTCACGTCGGTGTGTGCCACGGGGTCCGGGCAAGGGGGAGTGCGGGGTGATTTCGGTGTGTCAGCACAGTGACGCGGGAACGTGGAACCTGCCACGACGTTACCCGTACCTTGGAATCCTCCGAATGACGCCTCTGGCTCCCTGTGTCCGTATAGCGGCGCCCTCGCGTCGTGGCGGGATTTCACGATCCCTTGCCCACCGTCATTTGCTCCCATTAAACCACGATGTTGTCACCTTCATTTCTTTAAATTATTTTAAAGCTCACATAACACGATCACCGAGCCCCAATCCCGGCCACCTGGGTCGGTCAAACCCTTACTGTCAGATCACCCCAGATAGGTGATCGCCTATCTAGCCAGATTCCTCGCCGCAACCCAGCTAGGGAGGATGCCCCTGAAGTGAGGCAGTCTCCCTCGAAATGGACCATTGGTCGCGACAGCGGCCAGTACAGCACACCACGCACCAAATGAAACATTGCACGCGCATCGGCGCATGTGTCCTTACGTGCAGGATCAAGCGATCCAGGCCGAGGTTCGGGGGTTCGTGTAACCCCTTTAGGCCCAGTACCCTCGGAGTTAGTGAGGCCTCACGTCCTGTGATGGGGGCCACGGCCACGAATGCGAAGGAAGCGCCGTGGTCCGACACGGTCTATTTGGGCACCGATAATAAAGCCCAGAAATATGAATATTCAGGGGAATCGCTCTGTATGGCCGGTACTGTATCTACGAGATGTACCACCTGTCGTACACTCGAAGAATCGTCGAATTGTACGGAGCCGATCCCCCGTAGGGGATCGGCTCCGTACAATTCGCCCTACGCAGCATACATCGTACAGATACTCGCACGTGCTGCGCACCGTACGAGTGCAGATACTCGCAGGTGCTGCGCACCGTACGTGGGCGCCCAGTGGGCGCGCCCAGTGAGCGCGCACGGACACTGTCCGTCGTACGTCTAACGGCATACCGGTACGCTGCACCCACGCGCTATGACCGTCTTGCAGTAGTGTATAGGCTGGGTACAGCCTGTGGATCGAGCCTGTACAGGCGTACTGTAAACTCATAATCCGATATGCTCCGTGCAAAGTAAAGGGGCCTTTACGGCGGTCATCGGTACGACCAAAAATACCGTAAAGTAAAGCAATTCCTATAGTGTCGCACAAGACCATGCGCTGCGTTTTGCGCGTTTCGTGGGCCCATCATCTGGTTATATTAGAATTTTGGTACACCAATCTACACGCACTGCGGATGATCCCCTGTGCGTGTAGAGTGGTGTACCGGGAAGTAAGTTACGCTCCCGTGCTCGATGATCGAGCACGGGAGCGTACTTCGCGGTACGCAAAGTACTGCACTGGGGATCGTGCACTCAGTGCACGATCCCCAGTGCAGTACTTCCCCAGGCTGGGGAGTTCTGGCAACTCGCAGATTGGGCAATGCGGGTTATATTTGTTCCGGACAGACTTCGAAACTATACCTGCGGTGTCCTTCGTCGTACCCGACTCTCACATCGAGGTAAGCGTCGTTCATGACGTGCGACTAGGGCAGCATCCTCTGTGATGCGCCGGGGTACTCCGCGGCGTTTCAAGTAGCGATAAAATGAGATACGTAAAAGGGGGAAGGGCTGAGGCGGGGATGATCATTTTATTCATAGGTCTCACAGAGAGGTAGAGGCGGATGATGTGCCCGACCGGGACTTCGGACTGTGGAATTGTTATGGACGCGAGCAGTACTATCACGAAAACGCATATTAGGCGAGTATGGTACTACCAAACAGACTAGGTAATGTCTCCGTGGTATCATTCGGAAAGGATGACTGCCCGGAACGGACAGTTCTTGCGGAAAAGGAAAACGTGGCCTGTTCATTCCAGGCAGTCAGGGAACATTATGGTTTTAGTGTCACCTTTACATGAATTGAACAGGAAGTTCAACGTCCTGCGCATATTGCATCACTGCATCGCACATGTTTGGGTACTGCTTTGGACCATGACACTTTTAAACGAGGTAAAGTCCTACCCGGGATCATTCTTCAGTCCTGATGCCTGACGTACATGTACCTATAACAATCCTGATATGAAAACGTAGTAGGTATACGCATTTGCCCGACTGCATTGTTCAACTTTACTTTGGACTCACTTTGGACTCACATTTTTCGTACGAAGTATCTATTCATTCTTCCTTTACCGGGTCACGTCCACGCACCTTCGAGGCAAATTCGAACCAAATACATGGGACGCGTCTACATTCCGTAGTGTGGCATCGGACGTAAGCCATGCCATCGGAGGTCAATATCGACCAAGAAAACCAAGCCGTCCAATGGCGGTGTCCGAGACTATATCTGGGATGCGAGCATGGGGCCTCGTTCCCCTGGCGGTACATGGGTTGTCGGACTGCGTTATCCGGGCGGAACGTGGTATGACTTGGAAAATGAGGATCCGGCCCTCAACATTGGCAAAAAGGACGACAAGAAGACGGCGGAGCACAATGACACTTTCTCGAAGGATGACCCGGAGGGGATCCAAAATGCCGCACACGTCGAAGACGAGGTACTGGACTGTGGATTTGCGGAAGAGTTGGAGGATGACGTTCTGGATGGTGAAGGGGTTCATGCAATGGATAAAGGGGGGTGGTTGAGGACGTATTTGTGGACATGGGTGACAGCGAATGGGACTAAGAGGAGGTTCTCGACGGTAACGCTTAGTAATCAAGTGAAGCTGGAAATCTGCTTTCTGTTGGCCCGGTCCAAAGGCCTTAAAGTGCGCCATCTTTGTATGAAGTACACCCAATGAACAATGAGGACGTCTTCATACAAATTCTTGGCCCAATTTAAAGGCCTGCAGGTGGGCACTCCTGTTTTGTAGTACAGCCAATTAAATACTACAACGTCTTGGTTGAAAAACTGGCGGAGCACGGATGAATATATGCCATTTTGTCTTCCCACGACAAAACGACATCTATGACAGCCAGAAATGGAGGCAACACGTATCAAGGCGGCTGGTATACTGCGCCGATCGGTTGTCGTAAATATCTGTAAGTCATCGAAAACGGTATCAGTAAGAACAGTTACTTCTGCCTACAGTACAGGATCCCGTGTACTGTACAGGCCATAATTAGAGAAGAGTTATTGGGCCCATTGGGCAGTGGCTGCCCGGACTCTCACGTTTACGCGTGTGATGAGTCACCTGTGTCGTCTCATACAATAAGCCCTTAGCTCCCTTTCAGACCGCATGATAAAATGATCCCGCCACCTCTGAATGAGGACATCACCGCGCTGTAAGTCATATCCCCATGCCAAGTCACGTGGCGCGGGCTGGGTGCCCCTCGCTTGAACGCCTGTACCTCTTGTCCGTCATATCCTCAATTGGGGTTGCCCTCCTCTTCCCACATTACAGAGTTCCACGTTATTCTGAAAAGTATTCTTTTCATAATAATAACGTGTATCGAATACGTGTACGGCGGTGTATGTCCATGCACCACCGTACGGCGCACTTGTCCCGCACAACCGCCCCACCACCTCCCTTGTCTCCGAGTGCCCGACCACCACCGTCGTCTCCTACCTGCATTTTGCCCTCCGTCGACACCCGTCGTACTCCATCCGCCTGAAGCCCTTTGTGTGTCCACCACGAAGAACAAAAGCACCCCTCGATCCCTTCAAGTGTGCCACAACGTGGTACACAACGAATTCTGCCTTCATTCCTCAAGTGCCATCACCTAGTCGTGGTACCCTTCGTAAAAGAAGAGCGTGCGGGCGTCAGTGAACACAATCAAACCACAACATTTGCGAGAACCCCTTTTTTCCCGCTGCCTCCCTCGTCTCTTATATCCAGTGTGTCCTCTGTACTCCACCCGCTTCAAGCCGTTTTGTCCGCCACGAAGAACAAAACCAACCCTCAATCCATCAAGTGTCCCACAGCGTGCTACATAACGCAGTCTGCATTCATTCCTCTACTTCCATCACCTGATCGTGGTACCATTATTTGTCGAAGAGCGTGCTGGCGTCAGTGAACACAATCAATCAATGGACGACATCGTGACCGTATCCATAAATCGTGTTACAGGCGAACGCAAGGTTCATGTAACTCAGGTACTTTCCGAACACTCAATACGAACGACAAGTACCCCGATCACGGAGGACACTACAGCAGGATCAGTTCAGGTCACAGTACTAGATGCTCACAACATCTTGTGCACTACAGCTCGCACGGAGGGAATTAATTCCGCGCAAAGTGTACCACAAGATAACGAAGATGATTTCGTACCACATCGTCAAGTCCCGTATGGCATACGCAGTACAACAAGGGCGCAAGGTTATCGGAGTCGTACCACCCCTCGAGAATTGAAAGAGAGGCGACCTGATCTATCCGACTTACAATCTATGAAGGTTGTACTGGACACAGCAACATCCAGTATACCACGGCTACGGGGTCCTTCCGCATATGGCATGAAGGTGTTCCATGGAATTAGCCACGGACGAGTCTTCTCTATCTGCACCGTATTGATCGAGTCGAGCAGGATCGTACGTGGACTATTCGGTTTCATGTGGCAAAGTATTGATGGAAAGACTCCAAGGTCCTCCTGCATCTCTTGCACTCTTTCTTTGACGTCAACCGGTGACGATGAGTGCTCCTTATCGTGCACGTGCGAGCCGTTGTGTTCCTCGGACTGCGAACATGTATCGGTTTTTTTGGAACACGAGCCCATCATGCAGTGCGTTCGGAACATCCTTCGCAGTGTTCCGAGTAATTATTATGGTTCCACTATTCTCACAAAAGAGCACGGCTGTCAAGTTGCGGAATTGGTTCGATGGGGAAGTAATGCTGATGATGAACAAGGTGCAGCACGCACTGCTCCGAAGAGGTCCGAGTGGGCGACGTGGATAGTATATGACAGTAAGCGCCAAATTTTCGTCTCTGTCATAAAGAAAAAGAAGCAGAGGTTCCAGTGCCAGCTGTGCCCCATGAGTTCCTTCAAAAGGCTGTACTGTCATCATGAACTAAAGTGCTTCCATAGTGCTGAAAGAGATCAAAGAAACGTGGACGATTCCAGAGAGGACTTTGTGAGTTCCTACGAAGCTTCCGATCTTCAAGTATACTTTCAAGAACATGCTCGTCCGCTATTCCCTTGTAAGAGCGAGTTGGAAAATATGCGCGTCCTGGTTGAGAGGCTTTGCTCGGGCAACAACGAATCTTTCGTGTTCAGGGACACCCATCCACACTGCAATGGTCAGACATTGATCAATGGCGAGGTACAAAGTTGCTCGGAAATGAAGTTCTCCGGTACGGAGCAAGAACGGTACACAATTCTACATACTATGTTGCACGGGTCCTTTCGGGTTCGTGTCATTGATAGGAGATGCAGTAATTGTCGTGCACTTGTCGTATACAAAGGGACGAATGATTCTATTTTTCCCGTCCGGAAGGAGTCCATGTATACCACAGAATTTATGTACAATGTGTCCGCTGGTGTGTTCCAGTGGGGGGCTTCCATTCGGAATGTTGCTGGATTTCTAGCAGGCCTCGGCAGGACTCCTAGTGTAAGGTGCAATCCTATTGACGCTTTCAATAACTTGAATGTTTTGCATACACGAAGAAGGTTGACTGAGGCGTTCGGTATGTTTATGACTACGTTAACCAACGAGGATGAGAAAATGACGCAGGCCTTCTACACATGCCAGGAATGTGAGGAGACCATCACGGAATCAGATAGGGAGCAGTTGGGTCTTACAGGCTGCACTACTCCTTTGAAACGATTGAAAGGAATAGTCATAGACGGTACAAGCGCTGGTATTCTTGGACCCCTCCAAACCTACAACAGGACGAGCCAAGTGATATCATATCCACGCGGACGTCGACGCGTAATGCTTGTGACCAAACTTCGGAACTCCAAAGCCCTGAAGATTTTGGTAGATCTTTGCAGGTTCGCGTTAGGAGTGGCAAGCAAGGCCTCCTTCAAACATCCCACTGCTTCGTTTCGACCCAACGCCCATTTCACGTCGGAAAGCATAGAAATCGTGAGAGTATACCTCCAGCGAGATAACTGCTTCTGCGAACACATGGACGGTGCCCATTCCCAATACTGCACGGAAACAATGACGAAGTACTCCTTTCACGACGAACCTTCCATCATCAGTCAGTTTTTGAGACGGTTGCTCAGGTACGAAGAGACCGGACATGCTGAAGATATTGTCAACGTTACAAAGCAAAGGTTGAAGGATCGGAACTTAGAAACGTACGGAGATGAGCATGAAGCAGATTCAGAGAATCTTGACACTGACGTACCCAATTCACCCGTTCTCCGTCTCCGGACGCAATGCATCAAGACTTCAGGGCACCTGTTCGATGCTGCGTTTCAGGTGTTCGACTTTCTCTGTACTGAGAACGTCGGTCTTCCTTACTCAGGTCCACTCAGTTCACAACTGTACTCCATGTGGAGCAGTACGCCTTCGCAGGGGAGTTCCAGACATCCTGTGTTCAAGGAAATGGGAAAACCACGGTTTTCATCAGTTGAGCTGGCTCGTCCCGCGCTCACTGCCCATCAGTTATTCGCAGACATCCTCCTATCCATATCACGTTCAGAAGACGCCGGTGCATACAACAATTGTATGATGAGGCTTCGACACTCGCTACCATGTATGTCGGACCTGAACCCACCCCTGCATAGGTTCGGTTTGGAGGTGATACATCTTCCGTTCGAGTCCGAAGTTGCATTGCCAACTCTCTGTCGCTGTCTGTCGGAATTACTCAAGGAACATGGTGTGTACGCAGTGGACTTCTTCTCTAATTTAGAACAAACAAGTGACGTGCAAGCACAAAGGTACTGTGACACATTCGGTTCCGTGCTCCCCTCCGAGATTAGAGAAAGGAAAGAAAACGCACTCACCTCAGGTGTTTGCTTCCCAGGAAGACCAATGTCGCGCCCCCTCATTTCTTTCGACGGGAAGGAGTCCTCAATGTGTAACAAAACTTATTCAAGTTCATCATCATTCACTCCAGGTATATTGACAGTTCAATGTGTGTGCAAGACGCCGGTATGTCTCGGGTTCATCGTGATGACCAAGCCCGAGTCTACATCACTGGCACTATCTGCTGTTCTATCCCACTTCAGTATTCCGCCGAGGGTGGTGTTCTACGATAACGCATGTAACCTATTCACGTCAGCGTTGCTGCGTGTGCCATGGCTCCTGCGTATGACCAGGTTTGTGGTTGATAGGTTCCATTTCAAGGGGCACAAGTGCTCATCCTTTTTTGATGCGAACAGCTACAAATCGCTCACTTCTCACCGCAGTAGCTCAGCAGAATCCATCAACGCGAAAATTGAAATTGGCATATCATCCCTTCGAAAGATATCAGGGTGCCATTTGGTCAATTTCTTGCAAACGAAGATGGCAGTGTTCAACCTCATTGCATCTTTCAGACGGAAGTACAGCTCCGTTGAGCTTGAGGATGCAGACCTCCTTGACTTTTTCAACCAAAACTACGACTGTCCATGCCATTCTTGCACGTCCAATCCTTAGATTAAATGCAAGTTCTGCTTCCCTGTTCTTCGTGAGACATTCCCTTTCAGATATGGTTCTGGTCGTCCGCTTCCAGATTCTGAGTGTGGTTTCTTCGTCATGTCCATTGGTAAGGTTTGTTCTGTCGCCCGCACGCGCTCTTCAGTTTTCCTTTTCAAATTCTTTTCCTTCACATGTTCAAGTTTCATTCTTGTGGTACATGGCGTTTCATAGTACAACAATGGCGACAACCACCACCCTGAGAGTGAGCGCACTCTCTCCATGAGTGAGGATACTCTGTAACGTTCTGTAAAACCACCGACATACGGTCCGCCCTTGAACAACGTTAACAGCAATCCTGTTGAGTTTCCCTTACCTATCGGGGTTGGGGGGTTCACAGGTTGACATTGCATCTCAGGAAAATCAACGACCTCTCCCGGATTGCTGGATTTCCCTCCCAGTCGTTCGCCTGGTCTGTAATTGTGTCGCTGGCTTTGTGCACGTGGCCATATTAATTGACTACCGCAGTCGTCGCAACAACGATTGCAAACGCTTACGTAGGTCCGAATAAGTTCAGTCCGTACACCTCTTCCGGGCACAGGCACCGTGCGATCAATCCCTCCCGCCGCAGCATGTAAACCCCCCGGGACGATCCATACGTATTACGAGGAAGCCGTCCCGCACAGAGTTGCGCATACACTGTTCCCGTCCTAGTACGACACGTACTACGCGAATACGAACAGGCATGGAAGTATACGCGTACGACGGGAATGGACAGAAGGGAACATGCACTATACAGAACCTTCCAATCGCACGATGGAAGAATAACAGTAAGGGGAGGTGGAACAGATGGCCCATCGCCATCTCCACACCACTCATACTTACCCAGCTTTATGATACCGGCGACTAAATTACTGATTGGCACTGTATACTTCGGTCAGGATCGGCCAGAGCATTCCACCGCTCCCGTGAAACTTGTCATGTCAGATCGTTTTCAGACCTATCAATAAAGAGGTCCCAATGAACTGGTCGCACGTCGGGGGCCACCGTCAGCGATTTGCGCCTTGGAACGGTTCCTTGCTTGAGTGTCCATACTATGTCCCCCCAACGATGTATCGCGACAGGCAGCTTCAGGAAGCAAGCGGGTTCGGCTATGATAGCAAGACCGATCGCGAAAATCGGGCTACACTGCAACGTTCAACAATCACCTATTATAGCCTGTGTGGCGCGGGCCCATGTACACTTAGTGTATGAAACATTTATGGTCTATAACTCGTGACCCGTGCAGGCTTCCAAACGCGTGCCATCGCGCGAAGCTTCCGCATACACGGGCTGTTTCCGCCAGTGTAACCGAGGGGGGCGCTCGAGCCCCCGTATCCGAGCCCTCTCTCCGACCCCTATCGCCGTCCGCCGGAGCAAGACCTCTATCCTACTGCCGTTCTCGCCTCCCTCGCAAAGAAGCTCTGAACCTTTCTCACCAACCGTCGTCGCCCGCTTTCCCTCTGATCCCGAGGAGGCCCCAACGTCTGCAGAATTATTGCATGAGAGAATTCTGACACACAGAACCGACGCCTTCCAGATCGAAGACCAAAGCCATCCGGACGAATCACTGTGGGGATCTCCCTACTACGGAGTTTGTTGCATTTCGTCCTACGGACGCAAGACGGAACGATACTTGATCCTCTGCTCATCCTCTGCTGCCAACACAATCCTTGCGTGCGGGCGACAGTTTAAACTTTTCTCAACCACTCCTTCACATGCGCATGAATTGGCCATGATACCGCCAAGCAACCTCAGCTCAGAACTACAGGATCTTGTCAAACGAGTCCACATAGCCGATCAACATCTCCACAACAGTCGACTTCATCTTCTATTGGAGAAGGACGTCTCAACTGCAAGTGAACAGTCTTCGCAAGTGGGGGTACTATATTCCCCCACTATCACATTCACTCGACCGGATTGTAAGGGTCTGACAGACTCTTTTGGTACCAATATGGTACTGTACGCATCGTCTTCTCACGAGCCCACCAATCCAGCTGCTCCTCAACAAGCAGCAGACATGCAACCAGGTGCAACGGATGAATCTCCGTTCTTCCATTCCCAGTTCATGAAGTGGTGGCCAGGAGAGCCCATCCCGTTATCCACGGAAAGACCCACCTCAACCGTACACATATCCAAACCAACATTCGATAAGTTCCACACGCTTGGAAAGGAGCAGTTGTGGTTCATGTATGGGTCATTCTTCTCGAAAGCACCTGCCCACCTCCGCACCCTAGCACCTCGGGGCACAGACATACCCCGTCATGTATATAATTCCATGACGCCGCCATGGATTCAGAAGACCTTTCAAGTTGGTACGAGAACCTACTCTTTAACGCCTACCCCCGTTGATGGAAGTGATTCAGAAATGCTAACTATTCCACTCATGCGTCACCTTCGAAATAAGAACAGCCCTTCTCTCATTTGTTGCCTCTTGGCTGCCTTCTATGAACTCGAACCTGAATTCTCCAGAGTCCCACTTGATCATTTCATGGCAAAGTCAGCACGGCATCTATCACATCTGTCACGTGCACCAGCCCAACTTTCTCCGACCGCAAACATCCCACCGGTAGAAACTAATAACCCCACAACCAACAATCCATCATCTGCTCAGAGGATGAACCATGCAGACGTACCACTTCCGTCTGTTCCACACGACACCCCGGCATCACCACCAAACATGATCGAAGTCGTTAACACCGCTGAACCACAACAGAACAGTAATGGGTCGGAAGGTCGCACTGAAGTTGTACCTGTCCAGCGTGAAACAACATCTGTCTTTCAAAGCGAAGCATCCCATCCGTCTCGAAAGAGACGTCGTGAGTCGACAACTGAGGAAGACAGAGCGACATTACATTCAAATGCAACTCAAGACCTTCTCCGTGAATTAGACAGAGACTTCAACAGCACCAACAAAGATTCTCGCCCGAAGGCACCCATTCCTGCAGCATTGGCATCACCATCACACCCAACACGCAGTCATAACCCTCCGGATGTTATAGTGCTTGACAAACCATCGCCCCTCACAAAAGACAAAGACTCAGATGACCCAAACGAAACTCAGAATACCAGAAACCGAACACCTGATGCTGACCAAGATACCAGAAACCCCTCTCCTGATCTTGATCGTGCATTGCAAGGTACAAATTATGCCCCGTGTTCTCCAGATCCAGAGGGGCCGGAACCACCCAACCCCGAGAACCTGAAGGTCATCTTCCGCTGCATGGAACACAACGTATACTGCGGCGCCGGAGTTAGATGCTTCTATCTTATGGCGGGGAACATGCAAACGAAGTGGCATCTTGAGTTAACGTGTGCATTTTGTGACAATCCCATGCATGACAGGTGCAGAATGTTCAACTTGAACAAGGACCATCGGAAGCTGTTCCCGAAAGGAAAGAAGAATGGAGAAGTATGTAAGAATTGCGCAATGGAACACGTCTTCTTCCAAGTGCTGCAAAAGAAAGTTGACTATTAGATAGATAGGTCAACTGCACTTCCCCCCAACGTATTGTTAGAGTCTTGAGTAAATGTTTTCACTGCCGCCCGCACGCAAACAGTTCCCTGTAAGACTGGCAGGGCGTCTTCTCCATCATTCCGCTGTCGCGTTTGGGCGAAGCAGAACGACGGCGTCAGCACAGTCTGGGCGGGACTCTGAGAGTCGTGATTTTGTGCGTTGTCTGCGATCTTGTCTGAAATCGGAATGTGGTTAAGTGTATTTCACGCCTGGAATGTTAAGTCGGTGGGGCGCGAAATTTGGTGCGCATTTCAGACATATTTGAACAATGTCGAGTATTGAAAGATCTGTGGTGCGCACAGATATTTTTCGACAGGCTACCACCGTTGACAGAGGTTACCTCTTTGCATACTAAATATGAAACTAAAATGTTCCACTTGTACATCTCTTACCAAACGCGATGATTGGTTGCTCCCACTACCATCTAGTCCAATTGATGAAATCCCTGTAATTCTTACCAATGTTCTGAATCCTCCGTCGTCCAGTACTTGTGAATCCTCCACCATCGCCGGCGTCATTTGGCATCGCATGAATGGCATATTGGTAACTCCATTCAGCTTTTTCAACCAACAATATCAAAGTAATAGAGATATATATCCTCCATTCGACCAATGGTACATGCAGCGCTTTCTGTCTGTCCGCCTGCTAAGCCAATGATGTACGATAGAAAAGGTCCAAAAAAACACGTGTTCTTTTCACAGATGCATTACAGGTCAGCATTACAGAACTACCATTGGGAGCTATACCATATATATATTTTCGACCGGATAGAAATCAATGTCCAAACTGTGCCACGTACACACGTGCGCATTCCCGAGCGCTCTCTCTTGGGGTTCTGTACCTTCTTTTTGCGGGGTTTTTCAACGGTTCTGGTGGTCCCGCATTTGCCGGCACGTGCCAGTCGCGGCCCACATCGGTCCTTGTGCAGTCCCTCCACGTACACGTTTTCGGACCATGGACCAACCCCCGGCGCGAACATTACAGAAGTCTCGCGGCCATTACAGGCTCCATTACAGAGGGCGCCAACACCCCCGGCCGCCGGCAGAGCCATTACAGTACAGCTTACAGAGACCGTCGTCGGCGGCCGGAAGAGTTGTACGTCAATCTCATGTACAAAGTAGCGTACATTGCCGACGCTCACAGCCCGCAATGAGCATATTTTCGTTCCAATTCTACGGGCCAAAAAATCGCGTACGCTTTCGTCGATTTGACCTATCAATCGAATGTCACGCTCACCTACCCTAAATTTGATTATTCTTGCGCTCGCGGCGATTTGACCGCGTTACGGTGGGGAGTTGACTTGCCCATATCGTTCAAACGGTCCAGTTCGAACATGTCACACGTGCACATGTGGCACTGCGCCTCCAATTCGTGCTTTTCATTGGCTGTCGACGAGTTTACGAGTGGCGCGTGTCCAATCATTCCGG
>JAULBV010198824.1:0-18619 GCA_032358295.1 Pterothamnion heteromorphum | reverse complement strand
ATAAAATCGTTGGTTTTGTCTTGATTTATGATGGTGTATAGAGGGTTTGCTGCACGATAGGTGTCCCAAAGTGAGAAAACTGTGTAATAATCAAAATCTTTAGTGGTGTGAATTTTCATGTCCATACCACGATAACGACCATCGACATCTTGATACAAATTAGGTGCTAAAGCAACGTGATACATTGAGGTGTAAAAGTTGGTTTTGTTATCAACATCATTATCTTGGATTACAATTTTTTTTAATTGTTTTTCCCAAATATCTTGAGCTGTATTTTTTACCTTTTCAAAAGTATGTTCTCCTATTTCTTCTTTAAGGTTTTTTCTGGCACCTTCAATATCTACAGCACTAATACCTATTTTTAAATAAACAGGTTGGTTGTTTGGGTTATTGAATTTTAACGCTATTTTTTGAGCACCTTTTTGACCTTGTTGAGGTGGAGATTGGAGTACATCTGAAAAAGTATGCGATGTTTTAATAACAAAATACAGACGCTGATCTTTTGCCCAAGCTTCCGAAAAACGATAGCCTTCAATTTGCGTATCCGAAACCTTTGTAATTTTAGCATTTATAACCTTATCACGATGCAATAAATCTACAATTGCAACTTGATTTTCAGCTGAAGGAAATTGATATTTATGAATTCCACTACGTTTAGAAACCGTTAATTCTACATTAATATTGGTGCTATCTAAATGGACTTTGTAGTAACCAGGTTGAGCGATTTCATTATCATGAGAAAAATAAGCACGATAACCAGGTTTACCATCTGCACCATTGTTAAAATTAACCTTATTGGTTGGCATGATTAAAATATCACCATAATCCGAAACACCAGTTCCGCTTAAATGTGTGTGCGAAAAACCATAGATATAACTATCACTATAGTGGTATCCAGAACAACCATCCCAACCTTCTAGTCGTGTGTCTGGACTAAGTTGCATCATTCCAAAAGGCATAGTTGCTCCTGGATACGTGTGACCATGACCTCCAGTTCCAATAAAAGGATTAACATAGGCTATTAATGGTTTTTCTGTAGTTATTGGTTTTTTGTTTTCGGTTTTGTCATTACAACTAGAAATGATTAAACATAGGATTAAAAACGCGGTTAATTTTAGTTTCATTAGAAAGAATAGCTTTTATAAGCCTCTAATATAATTAAAAATGAAGCTTCAAAAAATTCTATGACCAGTACTTGTACTTAATATATAAACAGATTTAAAGGCTTCATTAATTTTAATTAAAACAGAAAATATAAAATAATAAATCACCTTATAACAATAAAAAGGACATGGCATAAAGAATTAAAAATCAAAACGTTTAACAAATTGCTAAGATAATTGATTGTCATATTAGTTAAATTTGTAGTCTAAACTAAGTTATGACACGTCTAATTATTATTTCACTTTTATATATATTATTAACTGTTTATGGTTTTCAGGCTATTAAGACAGTATTTAAATCAAGTTGGGTACATTATTTGTTTTTTGCAATAGCACTTGTTGTTGCCTTAAATATGGTGTATCAATTTGCATCACCATCTGAAGGTAGAGTGATATCAGGAGGTAGAGGTTATGCTATTGGTTTTTTGTTATCCTTTATGGCTTTTAATTTAGTGCTTGTTCCAATATTAATAGGAGAGGACATTATTAGATCATTTATAAGCCTATATGATAAATATTTTATTACTAAAGAATCCTTTTATCTACCCTCTAGACGTAAATTTATAAGTCAAATTGGATTAGGTCTGGCAGCAATACCATTTGCCTCGTTGCTTTATGGTATGTATCAAGGAAGATACAATTATAAAGTTTTAAAATACACATTACATTTTGAAGATTTACCAGACGCGTTTGATGGCTATAAAATGACACATATTAGTGATATCCATTCTGGAAGTTTTGATAATAAAGAAAAAATTAATTACGCTGTCGATTTAGTAAACAAGCAACAAGGAGACGTTATATTGTTTACAGGAGATTTGGTTAATAATAAAGCATCCGAAATGTATGATTGGAAAGACACCTTTTCTAAGCTTACAGCAAAAGATGGTGTGTTTTCTGTATTAGGGAATCATGATTATGGTGATTACGTAGATTGGGCAACAGAGCAAGATAAATATGATAATTTAAATGAATTAAAATCTATCCAGAAAGAGATTGGTTTTGATTTATTATTAAATGAAAGTCGTTACATTGAAAAAGATGGACAAAAAATAGCATTAGTAGGTGTAGAGAATTGGGGAATAGGTGGTTTTAAAAAAGCTGGAGACTTGGATAAAGCGTCAAATAATATTGCCTCAGAGGATTTTAAGGTATTGCTATCTCATGATCCTTCACATTGGGCAGAACAGGTAATAGACCATAGTAATCACTATCACTTAACGTTAAGTGGGCATACACATGGCATGCAGTTTGGAATAGAAATTCCGGGTTGGATTAAATGGAGTCCTGTTAAATGGCGTTATAAGCATTGGGCAAGAATCTATAAAGAAAAAGACCAATACATTAATGTTAATAGAGGTTTTGGTTATTTAGCTTATCCTGGACGTGTAGGAATTTGGCCAGAAATAACAGTCATAGAACTTAAAAAAGGGACGCAAATTGCTTAATTACAACTAAATGTTATATTTTAGTGACTAGTTTGAACTAAACTGAAAATCAAATGTCAAAATTTGGAGAATTAATAGATGTCGAAATTCCTGTACTGTTAGACTTTTTTACAGAATGGAATACGTTCGACTTTAGTATCCCCAAGACAACGCAAGCCAGCCTTCCCGTATCGTACGATGTCCTCAACACTGTGCATCCATCGTCCGAATCTTGAGTCACAAGGGAGGAAATCACCAGTTGGAATGGGAAGGAATGGGGATGTATCGATCCGAGTCCGAGCGCCTTGTGTCTCCTTCTGCACATTCCGTGAGACGTGATGGAAATCTGGCACACCACAGCCACGCCCTCCCTACGCTCTGATGATTGCAAGCATACCTGAAGGACAGCTCCAACAACAGTCGTTCACTGTCGTACTACGGGTGTCCCTCTTCTGCTTCATGACTTGCCCCAAGATCCCTACCGTACGGTACAGTACCATGCCCGTTGGGTTTTTCAACCTATCTTGTTCCGCTCCGTTGGGTGATGTGGGTCGACAATTCCGTCCCTGTTCGTAGTTCTTGACAGACAGAACTGGTTGCGTACGCCTCCTTAGTATGACGTGTGTCGCCACTGACGTCCGTCTGCGTGGTGCTTGCCGACGGACTTGGCGGCGATCGGACGATGTGTGTTGACATTTCCGTGCCTGTGCATGGTGCGTGACAGATCGAACTGGACGCGTACGCCGACGTGGGAGGACGTGTGTCGCCACTGACGTCCGTCTGCTCGTTGCTTGACCGATTGACTTGGCGGCGATCGGACGATGTGTGTCAACAGTGCCGTGCCTCTGCGTGGTGCTTGACAGATCGAAATGGATGCGTACGCCGACGTGGGATGACGTGTGTCGCCACTGACGTCCGTCTGCATGGTGCTTGACCGATCGACTTGGCGGCGATCGGACTATGTGTGTCGTCAGTGCCGTGCCTGTTCTTTGTGCTTGAAAGATCGAACTGGATGCGTACGCCGACGTGGGATACTGTGTGTCGCCAATGACCTCCGTCTGCATGGTGCTTGACCGATCTACTTGGCGGCGATCGGACGATGTGTGTCGTCAGTGCCGTGCCGGTTCTTTGTGCTTGACAGATCGAACTAGATGCGTACACCGACGTGGGATGCTTTGTGTCGCCACTGACGTCCGTCTGCATGGTGCTTGACCGATCGACTTGGCGGCGATCGGACGATGTGTGTCGACAGTGCCGTACCTGTGCGTGGTTCTTGACAGATCGAACTGAATGCGTACGCCGACTTGGGATGATGTGTGTCGCCACTGACGTACGTCTGGGTAGTGCATGAACGAGCTTCATGGCGGGGGTCGGATGATGTGTGTCGACAGTGCCATCCCTGTTCATGGTGCTGGACATGTCGAGCTGTTGGCGTACGCCTCAGTGGGATCATATGGAGCGCCGTGCTGGTAGTGCTTGAAGGATCGACTTAGTCGTTGGTCCATGGTTCCCAGGTTCCTGCGTACGCTGTGGGTGGGTACATCGATTTTCGGATGGGTGTGGAGTCAGTGCGTGCGCGTCGTGTGGTTCATGAGCCTCGGCATTCCGCGTCGCGCCCGTAGTTCGTGAAGGGTCCACTTCTTGCGTACGCGAGTCAGTGGTACTTGTTCTTTGGTCAGATGTTGGCCCCTCGCGTACGCGTCGCGATGCGAGCGTGTCCGTGGTACTTACGGCCAGGCCGGAACGGGCGTAGTGGCTCAGAAGAGGGATGCATGAGAAGGGAGTGTTGGAAGAATTCAAAGCTGGGGCGCGCGAAATTCAGATGGCACCCATTGCGCGCTTTTCAACTGTAATGCATTTGTAAATTATTCCGAATTTTAGGGACACAGTATTTTGTCATACACAGGCTCGTCTGATTCCACGCAAGTAGTTTTACAAGTGGCTCCGTAGGGTACGCTTTTGATCTCCTTTTAGCCAATGAACAACCGCTGCACCCACATAATCCGCCTCCTTATTGCGCACATGAGTGACATAGACTGCTCTTACACGTGTGCCGTTTGAACTGCCAGCTCCTTCCTCATACCACATCCGCAGCGCCCTGTTCAACTTCCCGGATGCGTTCTGCACCTCCGTGTGTCTCCTTCTGGCCCTTCCGCCAGCGCGTCGTCGCGTGCGTACGCGTGCGTACGAGGGTACGCTGCACCACACGCCCACGCGAGACAATTGGCCCGCCTGCCGACCCGCCGCGTCGCACAAGACGCTGTGCTCGGTGCCGCCATGTCTCCCGAGTCGCATTGCTCCCCCTGCCGCCCACCGCCGCCGCTGCACGTCACAAGTCGCTCTGCTTGGTGTGCCGCCCAGGCCCGCCGCTGTGTCCCACAAGTCACTCTCGCTGTGAGCCCCCTGCCGTCCGCCGCCGCCGCCGCGTCGCATAAGTAGCGCTCGTGGCGCCTCGGCGTCGGCGCCCCGTCCCACAAGTATCCCTGCTCCGCATGCCGCCCGCCGCCGCCGCTGCGCCTCACAAGTCGCTGTACTCGTGCCGCCCCGGCGCCGCCCGCTCTACCGGCCAGCGCTCCAGCGGTCGGCGTTGAGGCACACGTCGTTGCGCATCTCCGTCAGCGTTTCCGCGTCGCCGAGTGCCAGCGCAAGCCGCGGGAACGACCTATACAGCGCCACGATGTGCTTGGCCTGCCCCAGCATCAGCCGGTCCATGTAGCTCCCGCGCATCGCCCGCCCCATCTCCCCGTCTCCCTCTTGCACCGCCCCCACGCCCATCCTGTTCGAGTGCACCACGTCCCAGTCCCCGTCCACCACCCGCACGTTCCCGCGGCTCATCGCCGCACCGTCGCCCGGAACACCGCCCGGAACTTGGGCGTGTCCGCGGCCAGGTACACCGCCCGCACGCGCGACGCCGCCGCCGCTGACCGCCGCCTCGCCCACCCCGACCCCAAGCCGCGCTTGCACCCCCACATACATCTGCAATCCCTCGCGCCCGCCACGCAGACCGCACCGCGCAGCCGCAGCGCCCCGCTCAGCGCCCGCCGGCTGGCGCGCACCGCCGCGCTCACGCGGAACACCTGGTGCAGCATGGCCCGGTTATGCGCGGCCGAGTTGCGCAACTGCAGCACGGCCATGAACGACACGTCGCGCGCCCCGAGAAACTCCACAAACTCCGGCGAGAACGACTGCGGCAGCCGGGGTCGTTCTCTCGGCCGGCAGCCGCTGCCGGTTGCGCACGGCCATTACAACGCGCGCGTCCGACATCAGCGCGCGCTTGTCGGCCGCGCCGCTATGCGAAGAAGGGTTGAGAAAAAACTCGCCCCCGCCCTCGCTCACGTCAATGCCGCGCGCCGCGTCGCCCGCCACGACGAACGGCTGCACGTTTGCGCGCGCGCTCTCCAGCAGTTCGGACAGCGCGAACGGCTCGCGCCAGTCCACGAGGAACACCCGCCGCGACACCACGGCCAGCCAGTACGCGTGAAGCGCGGTGGTCCACCGCCGTTGCGTCGCACAATTCACTGTGCTCGGCCTGCCGCTCGCCCCCGCCGCCCCGCCGAACTGTCCCTCTGCTCCGCCTACCCCCCCGTCACCGCAACGTCACTGCGAGATTCAAGTCGCATGTCGACATGGGCGCGCAGCGATCGCTGCCGTCACGCTCCACATCTCCGGTGATGATCGCGACGACGTACGTCCTTCTCATCGATCTGTTGCTGCCCGAGCGTGGTGACGACGCGCGACGCAAAGACGCCAGATGGGTCGCCGCTACTGATCGCGAAGGCCCGCGGACAGCGAGCGAGCGCGGACAGGCGCGGACAGGCGCCTACAAACGAGGCGTGCAGGCCACGAGCGCGGCCTGGGTATGACATTGCCCGGTCAAAATTGTACAGCATTTCTCTACTGTAAAATATACATTTAAAGTTCAATTTTTAATACAGTACCAGCGAGCTGAACGGACAATTGAACAGCAATGCATGCATTGTATGCCACTGAATCCAGCAATGGCACGTATTTCCACTTCTAATCTCCCCGCACTGCTCGCCGTTGCCTCTAGCGATCCGCTTCCATTGCCACCGACCCACCCGTCCCTACGGACGTAACCCGTGCGGAAATTCGCCTGCGCATAGCCCGCGCATTCCGATTGTCTACACAGAACAGTGTCTGTATAGATATTCTGTATAACGTTAGACATGGCTGATGAGCACTTCCTGTATCAGAACATCTGTGGCTGCGCGCTCATTCTTCAATAGTTGTAGACGGCTTTGAAGTTAGTGATTTACATATTAATATATAGAAGAGTAGTTTCAGAAGCATTTGAAGGTATACATCATGCCTTTCGCAGCTCATGCAGCTAGACCCAGTCCTCTTCCCCCTTGGGCGCCATGAGGCAGTCGCAAGACTGCATTGCGTATGGAGTTTGTGGCACATGCTATTGAGACGGATGGCGTACGCTGGATCCCTGCAATTACTGGACCTCATTGAGGCTGACGGCGTACTATTTCTACACCTGTTCCTGACGCCGATGGCTTACGCTGGATCGCGGTGCGTGGCGGCTGCTGGGGCGAGGGCGACAGATTTAGTACTGGTTCACATGCAGCTGGTGAATTTCGGGGAAGTGGTTGTTGTGTTTTTTCCGGGTGGCACGGAAGCTGCCAGGGCGAATCGTACAGCGCACATGCACCCACATCGTACATAATCCTGACCCCTCATCGCCCGTGAAGTAGTTTACCATCACCCCTACGCACTGTCCGGTATTCATCCCGCCATGCTACTGAATATAAAGCTCATCGCCTCCCATCGTCATGCTCAACCACCGCTCCCCCCTGCCACGCTGCTACGAGCGTCCGCTGAATAGACTGTCATCGCCGAAGCGCCTGTTCAGCGCACGCCGCACTCCTCAGGCTAAATCAGATGAATGTTCTCCCACTGCTGACTTTTGTGCAGTTACTTCACGCCACTATGACCGGCAGAGCGAGGGTGGACGAGCAGTGATGCTGCACAGGCCAATATAAATCCTGTACAACCATATCAAGAGCTTCCGGGTCTGACGTACGTCCCATGACAGTTCTCAATCACGACGAACTGTCGCCTTCCGTCGTCCAGCCTCGTCAGCATATGTATAGTACAGCCGCTCGCGCCGCACCATCTGTGATCGCCTCCCGAAGCGGCCGCTTTATATACCATGAGGACACACAAGAAAGGGGAAGCTGCTGCCCCTTACCTGTGTGTCCTAATGTGACACCAGCCCGCTTCAGGCAGGTGGCCTATGCCGCCTGGCTGCTGCCCCGTACGCTAAGCTACTAGCTTGGCAGAATAGCGTGGCGCTGGCGGAGTAGTACTCCGCCAGCGCCACGCTATCCTGACATATATGCATGCCGTCTCATCGCCCGAAAAGTACTAGTACTTGTATATGTGTACCCTAATGGCCCACGTCCGGCATCCATCGCGCCATGTTGAGCCCAGATAAATTAGAATCGTCCGCTGAATCGCAATCTCACGCTGGCAGTGCTCCTGTGCCAGTGTTCGTATAACGTTCCCCGCGTCACGCAGCACCACGCGTCCGCTCAATAGAACTCCATCCCGAAGCGACTGCCTACTACACAACCTGCTGGCGCAGGAGCACTGGGGGCCGATTCGCAGCAGGTGCGGAGCAGCACTGGCGCGGAGCTGCGCTGGCGATGGAAGCGGCCTCATATCAAGAGACCACGTCACTGTACAATGGGGTGACGTGGTCTGGATATACGTATATACCCCTGGTAGCGTGGTCGTGGTCTGGATATACGTATATACCCCTGGTAGCGCTGGGGAGGCGGTTCTGGCGAGAAACGTGGCAAATGAGCACAGACCGTGACTTGCCACGTAACATTACGTGCCTGGGGCGCATGCAAACCCGGAGACCTGGGCCAGCCGATAAATGCTGCATGGGCATCCTGGTGGTAGGATATCGTGGGCGCGTGTTCGCTTACACCCGCTTACGGGATGGGTAGGGTGGGCCAGATGGTAATGGCGGCGGGCGGGTGAGCGGTAGTCGTGCACGTGGCGGTGGACGCGTACGCACGTGGCGTTTACGAGCGGATACGATTGGCCAATTCAAACTATGTGTAAACCTGGCGACATATAATTGGCCGGACGGGCTGTGGGTGGCTCGCTGTAAATCCCCGGCGTGCGGAGCGTGCGCCGAGCGCTAGTTGCAACGTGGCGTTATATGCGTGCATATAATTGGGCAATGCAGGGCAGTTGTGCATTTGTCCAATTATAATTGGCCGGGCTGTCTTGGCCTCCGTGAGGCTCTGTAATTCGGTGGGGCGCGCACTGCTCGCAGGCTGCGCCACTGTACTACGGTACGGTACGGGTATCTTACTGCTGCTGCCCTCACAGGCTGCTTGCGCTCGCCCTGCATCACGCTCGCGGTTTCCACTGCCTATGTGCCTGTGCTGGCTGTCGCCTCTTCGGCGACACGCTCGCCCGCCGCCTTGGTCTGCGTCCCTCTCCGCTCGCCCCATCTGGGGTTGCTCGCCGCTTGCGTCTGCGCCCGCATCTGTGGTCGCCTGCGTCCGCGTCCGTCGCCTGCGCCCCCGCACTGTTCCCGCCGCTGTCGCTTTGCTCCCGCCTCTGCGCTTGCCTGCCCGCTCACTTGTGTGCTCGCCGCGTCTGCTCGCTCGCCGCGTCCACTCGCTAGTGTCTGCGCTCGCCCGCCGCGTCTGCTCGCTCGCCTGTGTGCTCACCCGCCGCCTCTTCTTCGCCTGTGCGTTCGGCAGATGCCTGTCGCCCACTCCCTGCATCGGCGTCTCGGTTGCCCCCTAACGCGCTTGGTCACCCGCGTTAGCGCGCGCCCGCCTCTGCGCCCACCCGCGCTTCCGTGTCCGGTCTGCAATCGGTGGCCCGCCGCCTCGCGACCAGCCGCCTCTGCCGCACCCCCGCTTCGTGGGGGTATGCGCTCACCAGACCGCGTACGCCGCCCTCAGCATTCGCCCGCATCTGTGGTCGCCTGGCACGAGCTGCGGTGCGCGGCACGGGGAGCGAGGCGGGAACTTGAGCTTCGGCGGACGGAGGCGTGAGCGGCGCGAGCGAGACGGACACTTGAGATGTGCCGTCGTGGCCGGGCGGCGCGAGCAGGGCGCACCCCGCGGACACTTGAGATAGTCGCAATACGACCCCGCCTCTCCATCTGCGCCGGCCGCGGCGTCCCTGCAATGCCGCTCTGTGCTGGGCCGGCATCGGCGCCTCTGCTGCACCGCCCTCTGTTCGTAGCGTACGCCTGTGTTCGACTTGTAATCTCGCCGCAGGCCATGCTGCGCGTCCGCCCTGCTCCTCGGGCGCTCGCTCGTCGGCCGTGCCCCTGTGCTGGGTTTCCCCTTCCCCGGCCGCTCTATGCGTCGCTCTGCCGCGCTCGCCTCGGCCGCTGATGCCACGCTCCGCCGTGCTCGTCGCATCCGCTTTCTTCGTCTACCCCTGGCGTCCGCTGGGTCCCTCCGCTCCGCTCGCTGCCTCCGCTCTAGGCGTCCCCTTCCGCCCTCCGCTCCGCATCGCGCGTCGGCGCCCGTCGGTCTGTGCTCACGCTGCGCTCGTTGCGCGTCTGGCGCTGGTCTGGCGCTCTCTGCCGGCCGTGTGCCTAGGCACGCGAGACTTCGCGGGAGATCCCGCGAAATCTCGCATCTGCGTCTTCCTCGCCGTCCGGCTCGCCCTCGCCGTCATGCTCGTCGCGCTGTGCTCTCGGCCGGCCGCGTGCATGCCGCGAAGTCTCGCGTCCCGATCGGCATGCGCTCTGCTGATGGCCTTCCGCTAACCGCCGGCCGCGTGCGCCGCTATGCTACACGCCGGCCTCTGCTTACCGGTATTCGGCACCGAACCGCTGATCACGCCGCTCGTCGTCGCTGCTGTACGAGAGCGCTCGAGCGCTCGTGGCGTCGAGCGCCGGCACATGGCGCCTAGCGCCCTATACTCGCGCTGTCCTGTGCACGTCGTTGGCGTGCCTCGCCCGACCCGGCCGCCGCACCGCAGCCGCGATCGTGGCGTCCGCTTTAAACCCTCGCCCCGGCCGCTGTACCGCCGCGCGGGTGGGGCTGTGCGCCAATTCCGCCGGCCTCCCGTTGCTGCTCGCGCAGCTCTGCCGCGCACCGTCGCCCACGCGGTACTGCGACCTGTGCCGCCGCGCGCCTCGTAATTCAGCGTACGCTAACACGTGCGAAGCACCGCGCAGGACCAAGCGGAGCGCGCGCGTCGACCGGGTATCGACATTGGCCGGATGGCAAAACGATTGCTCGTACGCGCACGCCGCTTCGCATGGCCGGGCTGTTGACCCGGCGCGCCGCGGGCGCGCATCACACGCGCATGGCCAGCGTGGATCCGCGCCAGGTCACTTCGTGCGCGGGCGAGGCGCATCTTCGGGCGGGCGCGGCACGCGGCTGCGCGCAGTAGAACTGCGCGCCGGTGCACGCGGACTGCGTCCGAGGCGCCGGCAAGCATGCCAGGGGCGGAGAAGGGGGCGGGGCGGAACGCAGGCCGTCGTGGCCGCGAACTGCAGGCTCGCTGGTTCGGGCGAAGCAGCGGCTCGTCTGCCGGGATGCCGGGCGCGCAGGCCAACCAGAGGAAAGAGTCCGCCGCGTTGAGGCAGTGGCACGGCGGCATGCAGCCCAACCACTACGAAATACAGCGCGCGCCTGGCAGGTTGATATGGTTGTTGGCCACGCGGGCCGGCGCGGCACCGAGCGCGAGAGCGAGAAGACGAACGTGCGCATGGAGGAGGCGCGGGGTACGGTTACGGGCCGCTGGACAGCGGCGGGAAGAGGCGGAATGGACAGAAATGTCCTATTTTTTAATAAAACTCCGTCTCCGCCACTCAACCCAGGGGTGGACATGCTCTACTTTTCTCCAGGTGCCCCAACCCGTGCGCCTGAATTTAAGGTTTTACTATTTTAAATATATGACATGGCTACCACGTCAGTAAATTTTATTTATTTATTCCGTTCATTGCCGTACACGTGGAGCTGCCCGCCGCCCAACTTTCGTCGTCGTGTCTACCGGAGTTGGCGCGGTCGCTCGGCTGCGCAGCTCTGTATCTTGTGCCGCTCTGCCTGCCATCTCCTCCGACCCGGGCGGCTCCTGTGCTCGCTCGACGACACTGTGCTGAGCAGCTGTGCTCGCTCTCGGCCGCTGTGCATGCTAGCGCCCGCGGTACTGGCTCCCGGCCTCTGTGCTTCTTCGCTGTACCGCCTCGGTGCTTTTCAATCTCGCTCAAGTCGCTGTGTTTCGCTGCTGTGCTGCGCCGCCTAAACCTCGCTCTACCTTTGCTTTCTGTCGCATCTGCGCCGCCGCGCGGTTTCTACCTCGCCGCCGCTGGTGGCGTCCGCCGTTGTACCCGATGGCGCCGTTTCCCTCGCCGAATGGTGTGTAGTTGCACAATCGTTCCTCGCACCGCACTGGCACTGCACGTGCCGCCATCTATGCGCCATGGCGTCCGCCTCCCTCGGTTCGCTGGTCCCTTTCATACATTCTGCCTGTGACGGGCCTCGATCGCCGCCTTGCTCGTCGTCAAGGAAGCCACACCACTCCGCACTTAGCACCTCCACCGCCCCCGCAACTACGCGTCGCCGAATACGTTCAAGTCGAGGCGCAGCAGAGCGCCGCGCCCTACCTCAACCTCAGTCGCGCCGCCGTGGGCGCCGCGTCGCCGCTCCCTACCTTCAGCGGAGTCGACCCACCGGGCGCGCCCCGCCGATCGATCGTCAATCCCAGTTGCCGAGCCGGTCGCGCAGCCCTGCTGTATTGTCAAGTCGATTCGCTTCGGCGGGATCGCCGCGCGCGATGCACTCCTGTCATGTTGCCCCGCCAGCACGGCTCACCCACGGGCCGTCAGTTTAAGTCACCACGGCGGGCGCGCCGCGGCGTGATCAAATCTAGTCCGCCGGGCGTGCGCGCCGCGCCGCGGCGGCGTGATCCGGTAGAGTCAGTACGCCGGCCGCGCCGCGCCGCAGGGCCGTCGAGCTGAGTCGCCCCTCCGCGTCTGTGTGAGCCCGAGTCGCGCCGCTGTGTGTGCAGCGACCCCGCGCTGTACTTCAAGTCCACGCTGGCCAGTGTGTATTCGCTTCGTCGCCTCGGCCAACCTGCGACCTGTGCTGTCGGCCCGGCGTTGCGCGCACCCGCGTCGCCCTGCTGCGGGACGCCCACTCCGTGCCGCACGAGTGCGACAACGCATTGCTCGTGCTGGGTGCGCTCGTGCCGCGCGGGCTGGGCTGCCATCCGTGTGCATCATGACGTTTCTGCGGCCACAGCAGAGCGGTAACGACTGCGATGTGTGGTCAGGGTGTACAACGCGGCGTCGAATTCGACGCCGAGACATTAATGTCTTCGACGGAGCGTGGCGCAGTGGTATGCATCGTCTTCCCGATCGCTGCGCTGGTTCGCGCCCAGGGCTGTCGTCGTCGCTGTGGAAACAAGGCAGCACTGTCAGGGACTAAAGCCCATGTCCGCGGCAGCGGCCATGCGCGTCCCGGACGCGGACGTAGTGCAACCGCCGCCAGCCGACAAGCGCGCGTCACCGCTGGGCTTTCTCCCTGCGGACGCGCGACCGGGGTCGGTGCTGGCCGGACGGGCCGTCTCAACGATCGTGCTGGAGCGCGACCGACAACACGCCGGACAGGGCGTCGCGCGCCGCCGCAGATATCACGCCGACTGCACGCGCAGCGTTGGCGGGATGCGCGGCGGCTGCATACGTGCGCGCTTACTGCAGTACGCGCGCATGCGCCATTGGTGAGGCGACTGGACGACACTTCTTCAAAAGCGACGGAACGGGGGCTGTAGTGACGGCGGGCATTAGTCCTTGGACAGCGCCAGGGCGCAGGGCGGGCGCGAGGGCAAGCGGCGGGTCGGGCACGACCGCGGGCGCCGGGTCTTGACAGCGGCGGGGTGGGCGCGACGGCGGGCGCCAGGTCTTCGACAGGTACAGGGTGGGACGCGGACGCGGACGGCACTTGTGGGACCACAGCGGCGGGCGTGTGTAGGGGGCGTACCGGTACGCCACATCTTCGGCCACAGTTGCCCTGAATATAAAAAGTATAATTTAAAATTATTGTGTTCTGCGATATCGTACTGCATTGCGTTTAATTTATTTAAAAATATTACCTTCCACCATCGTGCGTTTATTACAGTACGTTGCTGGTTCCAGGAACTGTAATTATTCGCAAAGGAAACAACCACAAAATTCGTCTGCCTCGACACCACCTTCACTGCACGATCATACCGACAAGACACCACTCATCGCTGCCCGCGTCAACTACCACAACAACACCACGTTCCTTTGTCGCACACCAACCGCACTCACTACATCACACCTCGAATAACGCGGTTCGAAACCATCCGGATGGATCGCTGTACGATACCACGCTTCTCACCGCCGCACAGCCTACCATCCCACTTCTCAACGCTGGGCGTAGTTACTACCACCACACGCCGCGACAAAAACAAGACTGGAAACCACCTGGATGCATTCTCGTCGTACGACACTGCGCACACAACAACAACAAGTCGTGCCAACCAAGATCGGACATCATACGAATGGATCGTTGCCGTCCGGCACAATGTCGAAGGGACTGCGCACGCAACACCAACACGTCGCATATAACAAGATTGCGCAATGGGGATCGATCCGCATCGTACGACAACGCGCATGCAACCACAGGTCGCGAACACCAAGGACTCAACATCTTCCGGATGCAATGCCGTCGTACGACAATACGCGCACAACACCAACACGTCTTGCCGAACTTGACCGGACATCAGTTGGATTGATCGTGGCCGTCCGACACAGTTTCGGAGGGACTGCGCACGCAACACCAACACGTCGCATGTACCAAGACTGCACAATGCGGATGAATCCGCGTCGTACGACAGCGCGCATGGAACCACGCGTCGCGACCACCGAGACTGGAAATCGACCGGATGCACTGCCGTCGAACGACACTGCGCACGCACCACCAACACGTCTTGCCTACCAAGACCGGACTTCAGTTCGATGGATCGTTGCCGTCCGGCACAATCTCGGAGAGGCTGCGCACGCAACACCACCACGTCGCATGTGCCAAGACTGCAAAATGCGGATGGATCCGCGTCGTACGAGGGGGAGCATGGAACCACGCGTCGCGACCACCGAGAATGGACATCGACCGGATGCAATGCGGTCGTACGACACTGCGCACGCAACACCAACACGTCTGGCCTACCAAGACGGGACTTCAGTTGGATGGATCGTTGCCGTCCGGCACAAGCTCGGAGAGACTGCGCACGCAACACCACCACGTCCCATGTGCCAAGAGTGCACAACGCGGATGGATTCGCGTCGTACGACAGCGCGCATGGAACCACACGTCGACAACACCGAGATTGGAAATCGACCGGATGCAATGCGGTCGTACGACACTGCGCAAGCAACACCAATACGTCTTGCCTACCAAGACCGGACTTCAGTTGGATGGATCGTTGCAGTCCGGCAAAATTTCGGAGGGACTGCGCACGCAACACCACCACGTCGCATGTAACAAGACTGCACAATGCGGATGGATCCGCGTCGTACGACAGCGCGCATGGAACCACACGTCGCGACCCCCGAGACTGGACATCGATCGGATGCAAAGCCGTCGTACGAAACTGCGCACGCAACACCAACACTTCTTGCCTACCAAGACGGGACTTCAGTTGGATGGATCGTTGCCGGCCGACACAGCACACACAACACCAATACGTACGTTCTGTGCCCGTTCTTGGAGCGATGTCGTACGACAAGGCCGATGCTTCCGCACCGTTGGACACATTCGTTGGGTCCATCTGCCCTGTCGTCCGGCCCGCAACCGCAATGCGAAGAGTACTGGAGTGATTCGTTCGTGTGTACAGCTGGACAAGAGTGAACGGGACGGGTCGAAGAGGTGCTTCGTGAGTCCGATGACAGTTGTCCAGGCGGACTCGAATGTGGACAGGGTAAGGTTGAACCCGAAAGACCGTACGGTGTTTGCTCTGACCTGCCGTACAGACAAGCGATACGCAGGTTTAGGTCTACCAGGTCGTAATTCTCGGCACGATGATTCGGTGATCGGTGAACTGCTTGTGCGCATCCCCACTGTAACTGTGTTCGGAGATGTAATAAGTAGCGAATTACTTGGACGTACGTCAGGGAGTAGAGAAACTCTTTTCGCTTGTTAGAGAACGTCGAAGTAAAGCTTAAACGGATGGAACGTTGCGTACGCAGCATGAAGCGCACTATTTAGAGTACTAAAACTCAGTAGAGGGATAACGCGCCTAACAGCTTACGTCATTAAATACTATTCCCTGCCAATGAAATCTGGCGACAATTGGTGGTACGGTACCAATAAACGGCATCCATTTCGTGGTACCGTACTACAGCCAGCAGCATGCATTTAATGGTACCGTACCACCAATGTTTACCTTCAAATTGAATACGAATCCTGGTACCGTACCACTGAACGTCATAGTGCACCATTGCTTATAGTGGTACCATAAACCACTACTTTCAGTGGTACGGTACGTCCAAATGATCGTACAGTACCACCTTTATACTAGGTGGTACCGTACCAGAAAATAGACACGTTTTCGGGTGTCTTTTTGGTGGTACTGTACCAAATATGGTCGTAGTGTACCACTATAATAAGGTACCACTAAATTTAATGGACCGTACCACTAAATTTAATGGTACACTAAAACTTTACCACGCAGTGTAGGGTGGGTGGGAGGAAAAAAGACCGGGCCTGTGTGCCCGAGCGGTCGCCACGGCCTGCGAAGGTGATCCTCCTCCTTCTCCCCCTTCGGGAAGTTTCTGGTGAGTCGGCGCCGCTTGGTTGCCTCTGTATTCGGGTGTGCGGCTCCTAAATGAGGAGGCGATTCGCATATGCCGTTACTGTCAGCTTTCCGTGTTCATAGCACTGTAATGTCGGATAAAACCAGCATTATCTTCCAGCCCCGCCAACCTCGATAATGCTTCCCTTTATCCTCCATCTAGTCGCTTAACGACTCCTTGCTTTGGGCATCCTGGCTTCGTCACCCACGATAGGTGGTAAGTCGTGACACCGGGCGGTTCAGATACACGGAATACTTACAGTACCTCAGCAGGTCCCTGGCTTACACTGTAAAGCCTCGATGTGAGGGGACAGCGTCCGCGTTCTTCCGCCCCTTTTCGGACGCGCGTCTCTACGTTGGGAAGGTTTAATGGGCACCTGGGTACTGTTTGCTCGACGTCGCAAGTTCCTCTCGCTTTCTCGGGAACTGTCCTGGTACCACAGACGGGTATCTTCTGCTGAAGGGGTTCGTGACATCCACTAGCGCGTCGCCCTCACTCTGTCTAACGCCGGGCGTACGCAGATATCGGGCCGGGCCGGGGCGCCGGCTCGCTTTCGCCACCTCTCCCCACCGCCAGTCCCGCCCTGTCCAGGGTGGATTGTAGCGCGTAGTGGTAGTCGTAGCGCGCGTCTGAAGTCCACAGCCCCATGAACGCCGCCACTAGATCGCCGCCTTCGGGGTTGTTCGCGTACCCTGTCGCGCCTCCGACCCGCAGACAGTGTGGCGTAGCTTCTAGTGCTGCCAAACCCGCTTCCACAAGCGCCTTTTTCAACCTCGCTGAAGAGTCCTCGATGCAGATCTCCTTCATCGATTTCGGGTCTCTGAACAACGGTACTTTCTCCGGCCGATCTCCGTCTTCGTCGTGCCGCAGCATATCGTACAGAGCCCTTCCTGCTGAGATGGAGCCCGGTTGGTGATCGCATATGAATGTCTTCACCGTTCGGGCTTCTCCTGCTTGGTCTGTTTTGTTGGGCTTCAGTGTGAGCGACAGCCTGACGAAGGTCTCCACTGGTATCCCCGCGCGTACTCTGTCCACCGTCAGCCTGCCTCGGTGTGACTCTCGATCCGGCACCCATTCCCGGCCTCGCTCGTCCCTCTTGCTGATTAAGTCCGCGCTCCTCATGACTCCCTGCCATTGTGTGACCCACAGCGCCCAGAACGTGCGATCTCTCTGGCACTGCTCCAGGTCCATCGTAGCCCTCAGAGCCTCCAGATGGTGCTTCAATAGCGGGATCTTCCGACGCTTCAGATGCGGCGCCAGTTTTCGCAGCCCACCGAGCGTCCTTTTGAACTTGTAGTCTGACCAGCTCCCTGTCGTTATCCCGGGTCGCCTGCCTGTTGCATCCGCGTAGAAGGAGCGCACCGAGGCGATCGTGTTGAGCGCATAGTCCACGCTGTTGGTAAGCTTCTTCTCCGACTTGGCCCGTGGGAAGAAAACAACGTAAGTAGCGAAGGCAGCGAGGACTTCCAGTTCCTCTTGAACCGCGGCGGCCTCGTCCGCCCTCCCCTCCAAGCTCCCGAACCTATCCGCCTCCACCCCCCATTCTTTGCAGAACTCCGTCCAGTAACGGAGATGGGATGATGTCGTTTTCTCGGAGGATTTGGCTCGGCCTTCCTCAAAGGCCTTTGTGAGCAGCGCGTGGACTTCCGGTTGCCATCCACCGTCACCAATCCCGCTTGTTTGTCCTTCCCTGGTCCGCCGCGACCCTTCTCCTCCCCTCGCGTTAGGCACCCTGGCGAGCGGGGCGTTGCTTGGCGTTCTCGCTTCTTGCCGGCCCTCGCGGGCCCGCTGCCTCCAGAAGACTCGTCCGTCCGAGGTTCTCATTTCTGTTGACCGGCTCCGGTCCTTCTTGTATTCCTGGTGCGCCGGGGCTGTGTTTACGCTGCGGCCAGCAGAGCTTTTGTTGTCAATCCCGGCCCGTTCTCCCGTGCGTTGGCTCGAGATCGGGATCCCCTGTCGCCGCCGATTTGAGATATCCATTCCGGTATTTAATTGTGATCATTGCCTCCTCTTCCTTAGCCCCGCGGCTTGCACTAGGCGTTCTTCCCATTCTGCTATCTCCTTGGGGACCTCACAGCGTCGGGGTTCGTCGTAGCCCGCGCGCTTTGCGGCCGCCACCGCTTTTAGCGGCTCCCCCCTGCTCAGATGGTCGGCCACTGTATTCGCCTTGTAGTGCAATGATTGCACGG
>JAULBV010198713.1:0-18663 GCA_032358295.1 Pterothamnion heteromorphum | reverse complement strand
TTCGTCTTCGATGACCTGTGTCGCCACACCCGAGTCGTCGACGGTGATCAGCACCTTCGCCCCGTTCGGCAGATGCAGGATGCGCTGGCCTGGCGTGTGGACTCGCATCCCTTTGCCACCGGCGTGCACGAACTTCTCGCCACGCTGAGCGACGAACTTGGTGACCGATGCCTTGATCAGCTCCTCGGTGAGGGTGGTCATGCCGGCACCTGCAGGACTTGGGCGGCGGTGACCAGCGACGGCTCGAAGACGATCAGGCCGTAGCCCTGGGTCCAGCGGGTGATGTCGTTGGTGGCGAAGGCGAAGCTGCTCGTGTCGCGAGCGTTCAGCTTGCCGTCGATCAGCCGGTAGTGAACCGGGCCGGAGGCGTACACCCACACCTCGGTCGCGCCAGCAGCATCCCCACCACCAGTCGGCTGTGGGGCGGCTGCGTAGCCGGCGTCGACGATGACGATGTTGCCCAGCGGGGTCGTCCAGTGACCATCGACGAACGTGAGCGAGTACCCCTCGATCGCCTGGCTGAGTAGCACCGGCGGGAGGTGGATGACACCCCGGCTGTTGAGCAGGCGGGTCGCCAACTCGGCTTCCAGCAACGCCAACGCGCCGGTCAGCTTGGAGGCAGTGCCGAACGCGAGCCCGGCGGGTGCGGTTGCCGAGTTCGACAGCGAGATCCCGCCCGAAGCAGTGCCGGAGATCAGCTCGCTCGCGAACGCCGCCGACACCAGATGCCGGAAGCGGTCCAGTGCCTCGCCGTCGACGTCCTCTTCGCCGCCGAAGGCCATCAGCTCCAACGCCTTCATCTCGACCAGATCGACGAGCGTGAACGGGTTCTGCGACACCGCAGGAAGACACAGCGGACGAGCCACGGGCTCCAGCGGGACGCCACCGGCGCAGTCGCCAATCCCGGCGGCCTGCAACGGGGTTTCGACCGTACGAGGCGTGAACTTGACCCCGGCGATCATCCAGCGCTCTGCAGCCGAACCCAGGTCGAGCATGTCCGCGACGTCGAGGAAGATGCCGGGGAGAAGCTGCGGCTGGGGCAGCATCCCGATGTTTGGGGCCATCGTCTCAGGCATCGTGTGGTTCCTTCCGGGGTTCGTCGCCCATCATGACAGTGGGGGGTGCAGCGAGTCTACGTGCGACGCGAAGAGGGGACCGAGAGACCCCCCGGCTCCTCGGTCCCCCCTGCGACGTCTTCTTTACGTCGTCAACCCCAGGACGATCAGGACTGGTATCCAACTTCGTCGCCACCCTGGCAGTTGACGTTGATATCTGCCGTCATGGCCCCATTCCAGCAGACCGGGATGTCCAAGATGTGAGCCGGGCAGGTGGTCGTGTTGACGACACCCTCGAACGACTCGAAGAACCAGGTGAACTGGTTCTTGCTGTTGCTGTCGTTGTCCCGGTACATGTTGTCGCCGGTGACACCGATGTTCAGGTTGCCCCGGTCGATGAGGGCGAACTTGCCGGGAGGGGCGATGAGGATCTGCACCGACTGCGGGATCAGGTTCAGCGTCGCTGCGCCGACACCGGGGATCGCGACCGCCCACGTCGGGGTGTCGATGAACCAGTGGACGTTGAGGCCGACGTTGCGGAACATCGTCTCGATCTCGCTGTCGGACGGGACGACCACGTTGCCGTCGGTGCGACGACGACGCATGATGTCCATCTTCATGCCCCACAGCACCCAACGCGGGGCCCATGCCTCCATGTTGCCGGTGATGTCCCAACGCTGCGTCTCCTGGTACAGAGCCAGGTAGTTGAGGATCGTCGAGGTGATCGTCACCGCAGCGCCGTAGCCGAGGGCGGGGGCGTCGAGCGACACGCACTCGGAACCCATCGCGTCGAGCAGCAAGGTCTCGCCGAGGCGGGCCTGGGCGGCGCCGAGACGGTTCAACCATGCTTCGACCAACTCGGGGTAGGTCATCGCGAGCAGGTTCTTCACCGTCATGCAGCGCCACACGCCGTACATCTCGTACGTGGTGGGCGAACCGCAGGTGACGGTGATGCAGTTCTTGCGGGCGTTCGCATCGGCGTCGTCTTCGATCGTCCACTGGCCGAAGCCGGAGGTGATGTCAGCGAGGTCCGGGGATGGCATGATCGACACCCGGCCGCGTGGTGCGGCGAAACCGGGCAGCGAGTTGAACACCGGCCGGCGCAGCGTGTTGGCGCACGCCACGTTGTAGTACGGGGTGGCCGGGGGACACCAGGCTGCCATCAGCTCGTCGGTCTGCTCGAACTTGGCGGCGTTGAGCATGATGTCGTCGCCGAGGGTCCGTTCCGGGCCGTAGTTGCCGCGGATCGACGCCAGCTTGTACTTGTTGGTGGTGCCGGGGTCGATGTCGGCGGACTTGGCGACCGCAGCGGCAGCGAGTTCGGCCCACGACTCGAACGTGGTGCCGAGTTCCTTGCCGGAGCTGTCGGTGGCCTGCAGGTAGTCGATCGCAGCCAGCGGCCGGTTGCCGGGGACCGCAGGGGTCGTCGGGACCGACAGCGAGGTCTGCGGGGCGGGCTCGTTGACGACAGCCGCCGGCGCGCCGACAGTGGCGAGCACCTTGGGCTCCTCGACGACGGGGGCGCCTTCGAGGTCGGCTTCGGCGGCCAGGGCCGCGAGGGCTGCGGCTGCGGCCTCTTCGGCAGCGAGAGCGGCGACCTTCTCGGCGTGTGCGGCGGCGATCAGCTTGCGCTGCGCGACGAACTCACCGGCCTCGGTGCGCTGCTCCGGCGTCGATGCGGCATCAGCCAGCACCGCCACAGCAGCGTCACGGATGGTGTTCGCCAGGGCGGCGAGTTCATCGACGCTGAGCGAGCTGATGTCTGCGGGGATCTCGGGCCACAT
This sequence comes from Pterothamnion heteromorphum, assembly GCA_032358295.1. Taxonomy (NCBI): domain Eukaryota; phylum Rhodophyta; class Florideophyceae; order Ceramiales; family Ceramiaceae; genus Pterothamnion; species Pterothamnion heteromorphum. The sequence continues at coordinate 15,824 of JAULBV010198713.1, read as the reverse complement.
AGTGACGCCCTCCTCTTTCGTACTTCGAGTAGTGGGGCGGAGTTTGCTCGGGCCGAGACGCCTGTGTCTACAGGTCGGGTTCTTCGAGCAGCAGCGCAGCCAGCAAACCGTCGTCCGCCGACGAGTCGACAGGCGTCTCGGTCTCGGTGACCCCGAGGGCATCGCGCACTGCTGTGGCGATCGTGTCCGGGTCCAACGAGTCGACGTTGAGCACCAGCGTGAGTTGCTGCGAACCGTCTGCCGCGCCTTCGAGGCACGGCGGGAACGAGGCGACCAGTTCGGACACTCCCTCGTCGTTGAGCGAGAACGAGAACGCTGCAGCCAGCTCATCTTCGATCGTGCCGCCGACGGAGTACGCCTCGACGTTGACCGACACGATCGCCTTCAGCTTGCCACCCAGCCAGTGACCGGAGATGCGCGAAGCGCGAGCCGCGTACACGGTCTCCTCCGACACGTCGGGACGGACGACGCCCGACAGCCACGGACCGAACTTGCCTTCGATGACACGAACATCACACCAGGCGTTCTCGATCCCGCCGTACGCCTGCTCCAACGTCGGGGCGGTGCCGGCGCGACGGTGGCCGCCGTACGCGAAGATCGGGCCGGTCTGCACCTGGCCGCGCTCGGTGAGCGGGCCCGGCTGGTTGAACGACACGTACCCGTCGGACGGGCGAGGGACGATCACGCACTCCGAGGCGATGCCCTCATGGCAGGTCTCCCACACGGCGAGGTGGCCGTACACGCGACGGTCGGCAGTGATGATGATCTTCTGCGGGTGGTCGGCCTCGGGCTCGTAGAACGCTGCGCGGGGGGCGATGATCGCACCGGACGCGGTGAGTTCGTCGGCGGTCTGCGGGATCTCGGGGGCGCCGATGAGGTGGACGTCGACAGGGCAGACGGAGGCGACCAGTTCTTCCATCGGATCTTGCAGCAGTGACGCCATGATCTCGTCGTCGTCGGCGAGCAGCGAGGCCATCAACTCTTCGGGGGTGAGCGCGTCAACCTCGAAGTGGGCTGCAGCGAACGCGGGGGTACCGACGCCGGTGGTGGCGCCCACCTTCCACTGGTAGAACCGAATCCAGTAGTCGCCCGTCGACATGTCTTCCTCGTACCGGGCCTTCACGTCACCGAGGTCGATCGAGTTGCGGTCCTGCGCCTGGGTGTGGATCATGCGCGCGTGCAGGCGGCCGTTGACGTCGTCGAGCAGGAACCCGCGGCCGGAGAACTCACCGGTGTCCGGGTCGATCGTCACCTCGAAACAGGTGCCCGACGGGAATGCGCCCGCGTGCCCGGATGTGGCGCACGGCTGGAAGCGGATCGACTGCGGCATGAACCGCACCCCACCGCCCGACGAGTCGAGCAGCCGGCCGTCGCCGGTGACGACATCGAGTTCGGCCATCACCGGGATGCGGACGGCCTTGAAGAAGCCGGGCGGGAGGCTGGTGGGCATGGTGCCGAAGGTCTGACGCATGATGTTCTCCTTGTTCAGCCAGGCTGAGCACGCTTGGGGCTGTTGTTCTTGCGGTCTGCGGGGTTCGTCGAGCCGGGGTCGCCTTTGCCGGGCCCGACTGGGGTGTCGGGGGCGTTCGAGTCTGGGTTCGGGCCCGACTTGGTGGCCTTGATCTTCTCGAAGTCGATGTCCTTCGCCGCTTCGATCCCATGCAACGCCAACTCGGGCAGGCCCATCTTCCAGCCGACCATGCGAATCACCTCGACCTCGGTCGGGGCGTCGGACTCGTCGATGCCCGACATCCGTCGCATCCCAGGGGGCCCGACACCGCCGCGGTCGAAGGCTTGGCGGCCGTCTTCAGCGAGGTTGGTCTTCGCGACCGCAGCCGACAGGTCGTACCACACCATCCGCTTCGCGATGCGCCCCAACGCCACGCCGGCTTCGGACAGTTCGCGGTTCATCACCAGCACCGTCAACGCCCAGCACAGCGTCTCCAGGTCGGGCTTGATGTTGATCCGCTGCTCGTCATCCGACGCCGCCCACGCACCCCAGTGGTTGGCTTCGGTGGTGCCTTTCACGCCCTGCGGGTTGATGTCCAGCCCGAACAGGATGCGGTCGATCAGCTCGGTCCGCAGCTTCATCTCCACGTCGAAGATTTCGCGGTCCGGGGCGGCGAAGACCACGTTGTGCGCCTGGTCGCCGGGGCCCGACACGATGATCGGCATCGGCGACATCGGGTCTTCGGGGGACAGCGCCGTGTGCTGCGCCTGCTTCAACACGTTGTCGATGATCTTGTTGTTGTGCAACTCGCCGGGCTTGCCCGTGGGTGCACCGATGCGGACGTCGGCGATCTCCGACGGGAAGTACCACACGCCGTTCATCAACAGGCGTTGGTTCAGCTTCACCTTCAGACCCTTGGTCAACAGGTGCAACACCTCGCAGGTGTCGTCGAGCGCGTACATCGGCGAATCCGGCATGTCCGCCCACTGGGCGTCCGGGCGCCACACACGACCGATCAGGTCACGTCGTTCGATCGTCTGCTGCTTGACGGGACGACCGTTCGTGCTGCCGGGCGGCATCGTGTTGCGCAGCAACGGCTGAGTGTTCGCCTTGTCGTCGAGCGAGTCGAGCGACGCCTGATCCCATTCGCCGTCGGACACGAAGTCGTACCCGACAACCACGCCGTTGATGCGGACCCGGATCAGCCAGGTGGTGCCCGGCACCTTCATGTGGATCACGAACCGTTCGATCAGCCCGCGCATCCCGCCGGTGTACGACATCAGCCGGCTGGCAACCTTCGCTTCCTCGCCCGAGGTGATCTTCTTGCCGGGCGTCCCATCAGCGCGACGTTCGTACACACCCAACTCGGCGTACCCGGCAGTGCGCGCCGACCGGCCGACCGCATAGTGGATCTCGCCGATCTTCTTGTACCACGACCAGCCGCGGGTGTTCATCCGCTTCCCCACCGTCACCACATCGCGAGCGAACGCCGAATCGGCGGCGGTGGTCATGTCGACAGGCGCGGCAGCGAACGTGTCGATGATCAGTTCGTTGGTCGCCGCTGGGCGGGAGAACAGCTTCATGAGGGGCCCTCGGGGTTGATCAGCGCATCGTAGACGGGATCGAAGTCGTAAGTCTGCCTCGTCATGTCATGTGGGACATGCCCGGTGCGGGTGATCGGGGAAAGCCCTCGCGATGCCCGTTCCTCGTCGTACAGCATGTCGTACATCTCCGGGTACAACGCTCGGAGGCGCTTCAACGCCGCCAGCTTGGCCCGTTCCACCGCTTTCGCTTTCGGTTTCGAGCCCTTCGACCCGGCCCGGTTCTTCAACGGCCGTGCCGGCAGGCAGGCCCGTCGGCCGCGGTGCAGGATCTCCACCACCTTCAACGCTGCGCCGTCAGCCTGGTAGCAGTCGGCGCATTTCCCTGACTGCATCTCGGCCGCCGCCAGCAGCACCATGTTGCCGCAACTGCAGATGCGGTACCCTTCGATCTGATGCTGGTCCAACGACATGAGCCGGATGCTATCCAAGCTGTCGGGTTGGCCCGGTACAAGGCGGCGATCATCGGTGAGGTCGACCGGATGGCGTTGAAGGTCGGGGCGATCCTGCGGGCGGCCCGTGCCGAGCATCCTGAGACGTTCCGGGCGTGGGTGGAGAACGATCTGCCGTTCGGGCTCGACACCGCCAAGCGGCTGATGGCGATCTCCGAAGCGTACGAGAAGCTGCCGACGGCGACACTCGAACAGCTACCCCGACCGTGGCAGGCGCTCTACGCGCTGCGCGCCCTGCCACTCGGCGAACTGCAAGCCGCCGTCGATGCTGGGGTCGTCACCGCGGGGATGACCGAGAACGAAGCGAAGGCGGTGGCTCGACGGTGGCGCACCGGCTCAGGGGCCCCGATGTCGTCGACCACTCGTCATCACCGTGCCGACATCGCGGCGGGGGCGTTGATGGAGTTCACCCCGGCCGACATGAACCCTCACGTCCTGCGTGCTTTGAGGCGCTGGTTGGACAGGTAGGCGACCCACTCGTCGAGTTCGTCGGGGACGAACCACACCTGCACGTTGACGCCGCACGCCTCCAAGGCTCGATGCCACACCTTCTGGTCGGGCTCCACCTTGTTCGGCGGGCGCTTCAACTCGACCATCAGGAACTCGCCTGTGGCCGGATGACAGAGCACCAGATCGACGAAGCCGCGCTGTCCCTTGATCGCCGACATGTGCCGCCCGTTCGTCTGCGAGGTCCGCACCCCGTGCACCATCCACCCGCCACGGATCGCAGCATCGAGCAGCGTGGCCTCGCACTCCAGTTCGGATGCTCGATGTGGCTTCACAACCCTCTCCGGTTCCGGCCGTTGGCGAACCGCGGGTTCCATGCGGTGCGCTGACCCATCGCCCCACGCGAGATCTGATCCGGCCAATCGGCGGGCTCGCGGTCGCGACGGAAGCGGCCGACGTTCATCGTCATGAACTGCTCGTTCGGCAGCGGGTTCCCATCGGGTTCCAACGTGATCCCGAACTCGGGCCAGCGCAACAGCACCGACGAACCGAACGGGTTCATCTCACGGAAGCCGCTGCCGCCGGAACCTTTCGGTGCGTGGTGTTCGAGCATGATCGCGAAGTTGTAGCGGACACGGAAGTCGTCGATCACTTCCAGCATCTCCAACGTCGACTGTTCCAGATCCTCACCGGCACGGCGGCGGGTCAGCTTGTAGAGCGGGCCGGCGAACACGATGTCGGGGCGGGTGGCTTGCAGGACGGCGTCGAGTTCGGCTTGCACCCGGCGGTCGCGCAGGTTGAGCCCGGCTTCGCGTCGCCACAGGTGGTAGCGGTCTTCGCATTCGATCCCGAAGTCGATGCCGGTGTTCGAGACGTCGACCTGATGCAAGATGGTGGTGTCGGAGTTCTCGACGTCGATGTAGAGCACCCGGCACGGCTCGATGAAGTTGTCGTAGTTCCACGGGTCGCGTCCGGCGGCGATGTGCAACCCGAGCGAGCGCATCAGCACCCCTTTGCCCATGCCTTCCCCGGCGACCATGATGATCCGCCAGCGGGGGCGCATGATGTGCGGGATCAGCCACCTGCCGTGCTCGCGTGTCTGCTTCGTGGAGGCGATGAACTCGGGCAGTGACATCAGCCCATCAACCGCGCCTTCGCCACGGAACATGAGCGCGTCGGCACGAATGTTGTCCATCGCGATCACCTCGTCCGCGGTGTTTGTGTAGCAGTGATCGACGAGCCCCGAGTAGTGCTGCATCAGCTTGCGACGGCGTGATGCCTGGACGACGATGTCGGCGTACTTGCCGACCGCCGACACGGCCGGTGTCGCGTTCTGGCATTCGAGCAACATCTGGACCGTCACATCCAACTGTTGGGTCGCAGCATGGACGGTGACGACGTCGACGTGGCCGCCCGTCGAATGCAGGTCCAGCATCGCGGTCCACACGTGACCGTGGTGCGGCTTGTAGAAGTCCGACGGGTCGACGAACCCGGCGAGCGAACCGATCACCGACGGGCGGATCAGGGCGGCGCCGATCAGCGAGGCTTCGGCATCGAGATCGAACGGGGGGAGGCGGGCGTCAGTATTCATGGATAGTCCCGTACGGCACGTCGGCACTGGGCCCGACGGTCACCGAGCCGTCAGGGTGGTGGATGAGAAGAACACCAACCCGTCGAAGGAGCGCCATCTCGCAAGCTGTCTCTACGGCGTCGTTCACGCGGGCGATGTACTCGTTGATGGCTGCCTCGATCGCCTCGTTCATGAGACGTTCCAGCGACGGTTCGTCCAGGCGCGCTCCATTGAGTCAGCGTAGTCGTCGAGTTCGCCGGGGAACCGGGGGCACTCGATGTTCTGCAGTGACCATGTCGTGATCCAGTCCGCACGCAGCGCCAAGGCGAGGCGGATCATCGTTTCACCGATGTCGTACCCTGAATGCCGCAGAGTCGTGGCGAGCCGCATCCAGTGCTGACGTTCCTCTTTCGTTGCTCCGGTGCGATGCCGGTCGAAGAACGGTTCAGCTTTGGCGAACGCCCGGACGATGGCGTGCGGGACCGCCACCGTCGTCGTCCGCTCCTCCGCGAGTGCTCGCTTGCGCGCGATCTCGTCGGACAGCGACTTCGAGGTCCATGATCTCGCGGTCTTCATCGCGTCGACGATGTCGTCGGGCTGATGACCAGCTTCGAGTAACTTGCTCGCGACCTTGCGGAGCGCAGGGAAGACGATCGTCGGTCTCAAGCCGGGGTGTTCTGCGACGTACCACAGCCAGTATTCGCGCGCGACTTGATGATCGAGTTTTTCTGAACGAAGTGAAGAACCTTGGGATGGTTGGGTTGTCTTGGTATCGCGTCGGGACGTCCCGTCACCCCCGTCGGGACCATCCGTCAGGGGTGACGGAATCTCCGGCACCCCGTTCCAGCGATAACGAGTCGTTCCTCCGGGGCGTTCTTCGAGTTGATCGAGGACGCCGGCTTCGACGAGATGCTTCAGCACCAGCCCGACCGTTTCGCGAGACAACGTCACCTTCGCGGCCAGACGCGTCACGGAGCCGTAGAACTCGTTGTCGTTGGCGTCGTTGACGACGTCAGCGATCGAGAGGGCTACCAGCCGGACCGCCGCCGAAGACACGCCCTTCGCTTTGACCGGGAAGTTCTCTCCCCAGCAGTGAGACATCGCCACGATGCTCATCAGGCCACCAGCTTGTAATCGTCGTAGAAGAAGCGGTACGCGTGGATCTTTGCCGACATCGGACAGAGCAACCTTCCGACGAGGCGGTGGTAGCGCGGCGGCGCCTGTCCTTCCTGCATTCGGCGCAACATGGCGGCGATCCACTGCTCGGGCGTGCGGTCCTTCTTGGACATGTTGCACTTCGCGCAAGCCGGGGTCAGATTGCCGATGTTCTGACCGCCCTTGCTGCGCGGCACGATGTGGTCCATGTGTTCAGCCTCAGCCTCACCGCAGTACGTGCAGAGCCACGGCATCTCCCCCGAGTAGCGGATGAACCATCGGACCACCCTCCCGTCGATACCTGATTCGCGGGACCGAACGGTCACTAAAGTCTCTTCTGTCATCTCTGGCCTTTCGTCGGGCCGAGGGGCGTGTTACGCTTCCCTCGACGAGTTCGCACCGTCATCCTCGCACACCCCGCTGCGGTTCGCAAGAGCCCGGCGGGGTGTGCTGTTTACGGGCTGTTTGCACTCCTCAGGCGGATGACCTAACATGTCCCGCATGGACACACCCGACGACACGCAGACGGCCACCAGTCGGAGTGACCACCCCGACATCAAAGTCCCGTACGGCCACACGATCGTCGTCGGCGAAGACGGGGCGATCGAAGTGGTCGCGACGGGGGAGCGGTTGACGAAGACCATCGCGTTCCGGGTGACGGTCACCGAGTTCGTCGCGTTGATGCCGTTCTTCGAGTCGTTCCCCAACGGGTCGATGACCACCGCGATGCGATGGCTGTTGGATCAGCCGGCGATCAAGGCCGAGATGGCTGCTCGGGTGGCGGCATCTCGCATTCACGCCTGAGCACGTCCTTCACGAACGCCGACCGGGTGACGTCGAGTTCGCTGGCGCGCCGATCCAACTCGTCGACGAGAGCATCGTCAAGCCAGAAGGTGCGGACACGGGCGGACATGCCGACATGATATGCCGACTCTTGCGCCAAGGTCTAGTGCTCCTGTAGGGTTCGGGCTGTCGCCAGCGATGACGATGAACACACGACCGAACGGAGAACGACATGACCATGACCTTGAAGACCCAGTACGACACCCCGGATGGCAGCATCGACGGCGGAATCCAAACGTGGGTGGCCGACGTGGAGCGGGTGGAGACGGTGCGATGGGTGCGGCTCGCCACCTGGCAGCACTTCTACGATGCCTTCGTCGGGATGGCCGGACAGCAGGTCCACGCCTACCTGGAGAGCAGCGTCGACGTCGACGTCGAACTGAAGACCCTCACACTGCTGTGCGTCTACGTGCGCGGCAAGGAACCACAGAACTACCTCGTGCAGCGCGCCTGGCTGTTGAGCGACACGGGCTCGACGATCGAGCGCATCGCCCCCTGATCACTCGTCGATGGTGGAAGCCCACACGGTGAACGTGGCGGGCTTGCCGTCGTCGAGCGAACGGGCGAACGCATCACGCAACACCTTGGTCGCCGGGGTGGCGTTGACGGTGAGCGACAGCTCGCCGGTGTAGAACTTGCGCCGGTACTTCACCGCGCAACCACCGTAGGAGAACTCGCACGACTCCATCGTCCACTCGCCCTCGGCATCAGGTTCGACGGTGACGTACACCTCTGGCGCGGTCGCGTCACGGGCCGCCCACACCTCGTCGAGCAGGTCTGACGCCGGCACCTTCATCGAGCCGGACGGGGTGGCTGCAGCCCAGTGCTTGTTCTCTTCACCGCGGCACACGGCGCCGAGCTGGTAGCTGCAGCTCGACGGGGACTCGGACTTGGACTGGATGAACATCTTGCACACAACACTCATGGGTTCTCTCGCTTCTCGATGGTGGTGGATCGGTCGAGCGCGAGGGCCATGCGGCAGCCCGGTCACCTGTCACCATAGCATCAGCCGTGACAGGCGTCCTCGTGCTTGGTGACACCTTTGGGATGGAACCAGCAGCAGCACGACACGCACATCACGTCGCCTTCACGCCGGTCGCGCCGACGGTACGAGCGGATGCGGGGCCGACTGTTGTGCTCCCGCTTCGCTTCGTTGCAGATGTCGCAGGTGCAGCCTTTGCGCGAGGCGGCGATGCCGTGCTGACGGGTCTGGCACGCCGGGCGGATCATGTCGGTGGTAGGCCGAGAGTGAAGCTGATCCCCGTCTCGGCAACGGTCGAGAACTCCTCGAAGAACACTTCGAGGTTGTTGACGGCGTGCGGCTCCAGCGCGCGGACGACACCGAGATCCAGCTTCCCGTCATCCCCCAAAAAAAGGTAGGCGCCGCACTCGCAGCGGAACTCGTCGACCCCGATGTCGGGCGTGCGGACCATCAGCTTCCCGCACCCGACGCAGTGCGGCGCGTTCACTTCGACGGGCCGCGCAGCGACGCGATGAAGTTGCGGAGGAAGCGGTTGCGGGTCAGGCCCGACGCCTTCACCGCCTCGTCGAGTGTTGCTTTCTCATCCTCGGTGCACTGGATCGAGATCCAGGTCGAGTTCTTCTCTCCCTTGGCCATGTATCACACCCTACCCTACGTCGATGCCCGGATGTCCACATGTCCGCCGATGAAGCCGGCGAGCGCCATCGTCGTAGCACCAGCCTGAGGTGCCGGAGCGTTCGATCAGCGCCACCAGCGCGGTCATCGACGCCCACGGGGATGCGATGATGTCCTGCTTCGAGCACAGCCCTTCCTGCACGCACAGCCACCCGGTGCCAGGTCGACCGATCTGGTAGTGGATGCGGATCAACTGGCCGAAGCCGGCGTCCTCCTTGCGGCCCTGGCGGGCGATCACGCACCCGACCCCGGCGCCACGTGCACCACCGAGAATGTTCCAACAGAACCCGGACTCGAAGCGCATGATGTCCTCAACCGCGACCAGCCACGAGTCGATCTCGGGCTGGGTCCAACCCCTGCAGCGAGCGACCGAACGGAACGCATCCATCGCTGGCTCAGGAACACCCCAGTGGTAGATCATCGTGTTGATCCGGGTCTTCTCCAGGTCGCACGCGGTCGGCGGGGTGAGCGTGCCGTCGACCTGGATCACCGAGCCGTCGTCGAGGCGCCACGGGGTGTCATCGAGCGCGAGGAGCGCCTCGGTTCGGCCGGCGTCGAGCTGATCGCCGGTGACCTTCTGGTAGACGTCGAGCTGCTCGGGCGTGCAAGCCGACAACAGCAACATGGTCGTAACACCTGCAGCGAGCAGGCGGGCAATTCGTTTCGTAGTGTGCATAGCGACCTCCAAGGGTCTTCGGGCCGCCCCGGCATCCTTCATCGCTTCCCGGCATCAAGGGTGCCTGGGCGGCTGATGGTCAACACTCGGGATCTGAGTCCTCGTAGGTGTCGTCTGTGGGTGTGAGGAGCGTAGCACTACGCCCTGCTTCCCATATGGCTTGGTCGGCCATCCTGAGCGCTTCGAGCAGTGTCGGGGCATGGAAGTTGACGGTGTACCGCTCGTTGAGCACGAAGGTGACGCTGCGCCCCGTCTGGTGGGTTTCGACCGGGCTGATACTGATGTCCAGCAGCCGGAACCCGTTGCGCGGGATCTCCAACTTCGCCAGCAGTCGCTCCACCTGGTCGTCGTCGGCTCGCCCACTCACGTCACACCTGCCATCTTGAGCACGGCGCTGGCCTTGCGCAGTAGCTCCTCATAGTTGCGAAGCCAGATCAACACGTGCCGATCATGTTGAACCTCGCCAGTGTCGGGGTCACGACCGGACGGATACCAGCCCTCCGCCAGCCGTTCGGTGATCGTGTGCCCGTTGAGAAGTTGTTCGATGCTCTTGGCAACGTCCCCTTGTAGCGCCACCCACTTGTCCAACGGTATCTTGCCGTCCGTGCAGTCGGGGCAGGGCGTCGGCCGAGCTAGGTGGTTGGAGCAGGTCATCCCGAAGGGCAGCGACGCTGAGCCGCCGCAGTTGTCGCATCGCAGGTCCATTATCTGCTGGCTGCCGCGACACGTCGGGCAGGTTGGGCGCAGGGCTCGGTGCTCCTGCACCTCCCGGGCGAGGGTGATGATGTTCTCGTGTACGGCCATATCAGCGGTCCACTTGGCTGTGCGGGACGTGCCCGCATACCACGCCACCTGCTCGTCGGTCAGTCGCTCGCTCATCGCTGGCCTCCGATGAAGCGCAACATGAAGTTGGCGTCGTCGTCGTCGAGCCTCAACGACAGGTTGAGGGTGTGGGGGATCGTCTCGGGTCGACCGGAACGGATCAGCGAGACCGTCACAGCGTCCTTGACGAGTTCAGCGGCGCGATCACCCCGAGCCAGCTCGTCGGCGATCTCTTGGAAGCCGACGTTTGGCTCGATGATCTCGCCGATCTGCTCGTGTGCCATCCGCCAGCCAGTGCCGGGGCAGGCGTAGCAGAACACCTCCAAGGGCATTCCGTGGATGCAGGTCAGGTTCATGACGTCTGCCGCAGGAACGTGTTGTCGGGGAGCACCATGTAGGTGATCTCGCCGATCTGCTCGTGTGCCATCCGCCAGCCAGTGCCGATCGCGTCACCGAAGACGGTGAGGGCCGCCTCGAACGCCGCAACGACGTCCGGGTCGCAGGAAGCCTCGAAGAACGCTTCGGAACCCTCCTCGAACACCTCCTCGCCGGCTGATTCGGCGATCCAGGCAAGGACGGTTCCAGCATCGGGGAGCCAGTGACGTAGGGGTCGGGCGGACCATTCTTCGACGCGGACCTCTTCGGCGTGCTCGCGCGGGCCGCCGCGGTCGTCGATCCAGGCCACGATCACCTCGTCGGGGTCGTCTTTCATGTACTCGGCGCCGGGGAGGCCGTAGAGGGGCCATTCGGAGCGATTCGGGGTTTCAGCGGTCATTTCGGCTCATTTCGGGTGATTTCCCACTCTTTGTGGTCGTTTCTGACGGTTTGGGGCCTCAACAGGGTCTCCGGCCGGTGGGGAGAGGGCACTTTCTGTGATACATTACCCCATTTCTGTATCACATTCCACCACTTTCCGTGAAATGGCGGGTGAGGATGGCATCGAGAATCGGCCCGTCGACCGGGTCGGCGCGAGCCGCCAGCAGCGACCCTTGGATCAGATCGAGCAGCAGTTTCACCTCGATCAGCGCGTTCTCGGCCTCCACAGCGTGCTCGAACAGCACGATCGCGGCCTTGTAGGCGTGCGCAGCATGGTCCAACAGGCTGTCCGGGCTGGCGTTGCGGGTCATCAGGTCGATCAGCCCGTGCTGGACGGTACGAACCCGGTTGGCCAGCTCGACAGCCTGATCCAACGTCATCGGGGGCAGTCCGATCGGGGGCCTGGGGGTGGAGAGGTCAGTCATCCGGGTGATCCTTCCCGTCGACCGACCTGTCGTCAGTGGGCGGGTCGTCCTTGGTGTGGTCGCGGTCCCACTTGCTGCAATCAGGGCACCACCATCCCGGACCGCCCATCCACGAGCGGGGCGACTGCCACGACCACCAGTGCAGCCCGGTGTACTGGCAGACGAAGTTCTTCGGGGTGACCGTGATCGGGTCGATGCCCAACACGACGGCGTTGGCGCGCAGGATTTCGACCTCCTCGTTGTTGAGGAACCCGGAGGTGGCATCCATCGACCCGGAGGCGATGTCGAGCAACGCGCGAAGGTCGCCGCGACGCACCATGAGCAGGTCGTCCTCGTCGTAGACGCGGGCGAAGTCGGGCTCGTCGTGAACGCTGTAGTCGGTCATATCGTCGCTCCGGGCCCATTATTCACGCCGCCGGCCGTCCAGTGAATGCCAGACGCACCGGCGCCACTCGATGGGATCACCGCTGGCGGGACGACCTCGGTGATCTTGGTGACCACCCAGTGCGGGCCAACGTAGATCATCGGGCCCCCGCCAACATGACCCAGTGAAGGTGTGCCGCCGTGAAGCAAGACGACGTCGTCGCCGAGGCGCGGGACGCGCCGCTCGGTGTCGATCGTGAACTGCTTGCAGGGCGCGGGCTCGGGCTCGACGTAGCGCTCCCAGTCTCCATCCTTGCGGTACAGGCATTCATCGGTCTGAATCCGACCGATGAACGTGTCGTCGCCGAGCGCCACGATGTGGACGTACGACCTGGGGTTCCACCGGGGCTCACGGATCTTGTCGCCGGGCTTGAAGTTGAACTCGGTCATGATGTTGCTCCGGTCTGTGTGTGTGCCGCGATCATGGTGAGCGCGTCGAGGATGTCGACCAACTGCTGGTCGGTGACCGTCCAGAAGGTGGTGGTGGATGTTCTGCCGTCGGGCCGGCCGGGGGCGTGAGGTGTGCGGATGGCGAGGTGCCATTCACCGAACTCGTCGGTTTCGGCGGTGAAGTGGGCGTGCGAGCCGACCTGGTAGTGGGTGCGGCCGGGCCAGTTGGTGCGGTCAGGTGTGATCATCAGGGGTGTCCTTGGGTTGGTAGTTGTTGGCGATCCAGGCGATGATCGCCATGTTGACAGCGTGGTCGAGGTTGCGGTCGATCCGGCGCCGGACGTAGCGCCCGATCAGCCAGCCGATCAGGTCGAGCAGCAGCCAGACGAGGATGAGCACGCTGAAGGCGAACACCCACAGCGTCCACGGTGCGGTGGTGGTCTCGCCGCTCATCCCGGCTCCAGTTCGGAGGCGTCGAACCAGTCCTCGTCGAACACGACCAGCGCCGAAGCCCCGCCGGAGTCGTTCCGGTCGACACGCCGCACGATCCCATACCGCCGCACCGACGTGACGGGCCCGACGAGCACCCGCATCCCTTCGGTCACATCTCTGCCCCTCACAGGATCTCCTCCAAGTCGTCGATCTCGAAGATGCTCAGGTGGAGCGTCCCGTCGAGGTCGACCTCACAGCGATGCTGCCCACCCCATCCGATGGCGGGCAGTCGTGTCACCGTCCCGACCTTGCCGGTGTACTCGCACATGGGGTGCGCCGAACACCTGACCACTCTCACTCTCGCCCCCTCCTCCAAGGTGGTTCCTCGGGAAATTGGCGTGTTGTCGGAAACTGCGTCGTCGCTCATGTATCACATCCTACACGCATATGTATCACACCGCAAGCCGTGACCCACTCCCAACCCATGTCCCCCCACCCAACCCAGTCACCTGTAAACGGGCTGTTTGCACGCCTCTCGGCTGTCAGAACCACCAAGGGCAGGTGTTCACCCCACAACGGTGTGATACACCCTAATAATCGAAGGGAGGGAAAGTGGCTTGCGCCTGCATTTCGGGCTCGCCGGCCGAACCGTTCGAGGTTGCTGTCGAACAGATGTTCGATCCTCGTCGATAGGGCCAGTCATCGACGAGCGCACGCGACAGTGCCCGCGGGTGCTAGCCGCGGGCACTGTTCGGTCTAGCTAGGTATGGCTAGGCAGTGTGCTTACGCACTGCGCTGGCGATACCTGCCAGTGTGCGTACTTTTCGATTCACGTTCTGACCGGTGAGCTTGTCAGTGATGTGAATCCGATACGCGCGGTCAGTAGGGACTGAACGCACTGTCACGCGGTGACTACCGACCTTGAGCGTGACCGCGTGATCTTGCTGCGCTTTCATTGCCGCCAGCATGGCGGCTTCGATTGTCGCCAGCGCTTCGCTCAGTGTCACGGTAGGCACTTCGGCAGGCTTCGCACGCTTCCGCGTCACCTTCGGCTTGGCCACCGCTGGCACCCTGACTACCGGGTGAATCCACCCGCGTCGACCCGGGATGTGACGCGACAGTTTCGTATTCCCGCGGGTGATGTCGGCCGAAGTGATGTATTCGTCGCGCCCGCGGACGGTAGGCCACACTGCCAGCACACTGACCGGAGGATAGGCACAGGTGATGTCATGCACTGGGCCAGCTACCCAAGTGCGCTGGGGTTTGTGATAGGCCACGCGGCGCGCCTTATGTGGCCGCGTCGTACGCTTACGCGGCGTAGCGGGCGCCCATTGGATTGAGTCTCCAGCACCCTCCGGCGCCAACAGTACCTTTCCGATCGGTTGCCCATTGAGCGTAGTGCCGGTCAGTTCGTAGGATTCCGGTCTCCAGTCAATGACCTGTTCCCAGTTGTGCCGGTCAGTGCCGGTCAGTTCAATCTCGTCGGCGCGTGCTTCGCTCGCCCGCTGACCGCGGCGGCTGCGTGACGTAGGGCCGAACTGAACATCACGCGTGCCGCGGAGAAACATCGTTGCGCGTGCTGTCAGTTCGTCACCGGTCATGCTTAGGTAGCCCAGTTCGTCGAACTGACCAACGACCTTACGTTCGATGTCGCCGTGGATCGTTCCATCACTGCGCGGCGCGATGCGTGTAGGCGGACCGTCGGTTCGTAGCAGCTCCGTATCTTGTTCGGCCCATTGACCCGCGGCAAGTGCCGCCAGTAGTGCACCCTGCATGACGTCGTCGGCATCTTGCCGACGGTCCACGTCGACACCGCGTGAGGCCGCCAGCAGCGCCGCCAACGTCTCTGACGTACCCTGTGCCGCGTGTTGCCAGAATGCGGCGAAGTAGGGCACCGATTCTGCCAGCGGCACGCTCGGTAGAACGTGGTCGGCCCGATTCACCAGTGCCATGCCAATCTCGCCGAGCACTGTTGCCCAGTCGCCACGCGGTTGCCAGTCGCGCTGGTAGCTCGCACCCTCGTTCAACTCTCGCCTTTCAGCAGGTCGCCACGAATAACCGCGCCCGTATTCCGCCATGCCACCGATACCGAAGCGGTCGTCGCGTTCTAGGAACTGATCACGCCCCACAGGGCCATAAGCCTGTAGGCCCAGTACCTGCGGCCGTTCTGTTGCCTTGTCCATTGCTCTCCTATCTGGCCACGCGGAATGCGTGACATGGACAAGCGTACTACAGACAGAACACTGGCACTGACATCGCGCGCACATAACCGCGCCGCCAATTTCTAGGTGAAGAACGATTGAGAACGGAGCGAGGCAAACGGAGCGAGGCAAGACGAAGTGACAATGTGCTCTAGCGTTACGGCGCATAGGGTCGGAAGTCACTAACGCTTGCTATCGAACGCATGTTCGAGCCGGCGAAACCGAACGCATGTACGATCGTCTGGAATCGAACGCTTGTACGATGGCCGAGGCCCAAACGTCTGTTCGTCGAACGGTTGTTCGATCCCGTGCCATCGAACGTCTGTTCGGGTGGGTGCCATCGAACGGGTGTTCGAGCCGTCGGTTATGGGACTCCGGGGGTAGGTGCCCCCCTCCCCTCCCCCCTATCCCACTATGTGAGACGGGGCTCTCATGGGGGTTGTTCCACGTGGAACATTGCAGTG
>JAULBV010198602.1:0-18743 GCA_032358295.1 Pterothamnion heteromorphum | reverse complement strand
TGGTAATTATAACGAAATGTATGAAGGAATTTGGACGAATCACTGTCCGTTTTTCTCTGGCACGTGCCATCGCGGCTCGCGACATATCCAATAGGAGAGGATCTATGTATCGTGCACGTGTTTTGCATATCGCACGCTGGCCACAAATTTTCGAGTTGGGCAAGTAAAAGCGCAAGCGTAACGCAGTCAAATCGCCGCGCGCGCTAGAATTTTCCAATAATGAGGGGTTGGGCGTGACATGCGATTGATAGGCCCAATCGCCGAATGGGGACGCGAGTTTTTGCCGACTCCGTGGCCCAGCGGAAACAAGATTTAATATCTTGAAAACCAGATGGAATCGAGGCACGTGGAGACGAGTTTTGGAGACGAGTTCAAAACCAAGACCCTCAGAATCGCCTGGGAATGTTCTGTAAGTCGGTGTAATGACCGCAATGGTAGGTGTAATGCACACCGGGGCATGATATAGGTGGCATGCCACTTGGACACGTGGGGTGCAAGTGGGCCGATGTTTCGTGCGGCCGGCACGTGCGGGACACGCGCCGGGGCACCAGAACCGCAGATAAGGGCATAATAAATCAGCAGGTAATCAGCAGAAAGAAGGGTAGGCAGAAAGCGATGATGATTGAATACTTGCAACGTGGACATGTTGCATGTATATATTTATATGTATTGCACCGCATATTCCCGTTTGGAAAGGGGCTATTTGTTATTTTCAGAGAACTGTAAGGCGTTCAATGTAATGCGATGAAGGTCAGACCATTGATGTTATTGGGCAAAAATATGTACAGGAAGCACACGTGACCTGACATGATTGGAAAGCTGGGAGTGAATAAGGGTTTGGCGTGATTCTGACGACGGGTGTAAGAATTGGAATGCCCAATGAATATACTAATAGCGTTTGTGAGGATCTTAAATTTCGTACTATGGCATGACGGGATTGGACAAGATGTACTTATAACGGTCTTCAGTAGTAATGCTTACGTTGATACAGATAGGTTGGTTTGCGTACGTGTATCATGTGTCGATTGACAGGTGGCACGAAGGGCTACGGCTAACATGCGGGTAAACTTTAGTATCGGAAGGGATACTTAAAGGAGGGTTACAGACCGCCAGAGAAAGTTACTGGTAGGTCATGTGGAAGCCTCCCGGCCACATGTCTCCGGGCGTCCAGAACGCCGATCGCGCTGCGGGTACTGCCGGCGGCGGGGCGGCATAAGTGCCAAGCCGAACTGAGCCAAGTCGGACCAGGAACAAGTTCGAGATGCTGTGGATGGCGTGGAGTTCTGTGGAAGCATCTCCGACGACATTTCGAAGCGCTGGTGAGGCGCGTTCAGGCGTCAAGGTGGTTTATGAGGAATACAAGCAGCGTGCGGGCGAAGTGAGCAAAACAGTACACCTTTATTTTGGACAAAGCGGAGAAAGAAGACTCGGAGAAGGACACCATGCGCTAATCAACGTTGCTCTAATTGTTCTTCGAGTGCGAGGGTCTGAAAGAAAACATGCGTGAAACCGCAATCAGAGCAGACTTTGCCGTTCTGTTTCCCGGCCGGCAAGAACTGGCGACCAAGAGGCTTCACACGGTGCTGGCAATTGACATGCATGATGTTATTGCAAAATACGCACTTGTCCGGCAACTTGGAACGTACCTGCCATCCGCTCTTATTGTTATACTTGCAACGCACTCCTGCAGCGCAATAGATGTTGGTGAACATCCACTCGGAGACAACGATTAAGTTTTCCGGGTTTGCGTTGGGCTGCGCCCGAGCTTCCCTAAGTTCCTCGGGGGTCATCGTGGACAGTAATTCTGCATCATCATCATCGAGATCGGAACCGTTTCGAGACTTGTGCCTGTACGTCCTGTTCGAAGACGGGGGAGCAAGTCGGTTATGATCTGCGGCGGCGTTCGCGGGTGTGCGTCCGCTGTCACGAGAAGGTGGTGAAGTTGGAATTTGAGTGTTCGGAAACGCGTCTGAGTGGAGCCTTGTGCGAGTGGGGGCAGGCGGCAGAACCGGAGCAGGGAGTGAACTTGGTATGTCAGGAGAAGCGCGCACGGTGGATGGAGTAAGTTCGCTCGTGGGCGGAACGATCCGTCTAGTGTTCGGACTGTTGAAAACACTACCCACGACTGGTTCCAGGCGTACCAGGGGAGCGGATCGTGGAGGTGAGGAAGGGCGAGGAGGCACATCTTCCGACTGGAGCGTGGTGGGCGGCAGCGGATGTTGAGGTGCAATGGAGTTCACATCTTCGTCTCTTGGGGAAGTGCATGCTGTAATCGACTGTTCGGATAGAACGTCTAATGCGATCTTGGAGAGCTCGGGTTCTTTGTCATAGAAAGACGCCAAGATGCAGGAGATTATGGGCGAAGAAGTCTTGCTGCGAAGAAGCCTCATCTGTGGAATTGAGATCATGTGTCCGTCTTGTTGGTCTTGGCTGGGTTGTGGGATGGAGTGAATGACGTCCCCCAACTTAAAAAGCTTTCGAAACCACTCAGGAGTCATGGAAAAGTATACATGCCTCGGAATAGGAGTGGAAGGGCCGGAAAGAGAACGAAGATGTGCTGGGGCCTTCGCGAAGAAGTTTGAGTAGACGTACCAGAGTTGTTTGTGGGGAAGGGAATGGAATTTCTCGAAGATGGATTCGTTAACCTCGACCATTGATCCGGCTCGATGCGTTCGGCTATCTCTTTCCTGGCCCGGGAACCAATGTGGGACTTCTGCGTGTCTGAACGGGTTGTCTGGCCGCCTGTGCAGTGGTATCTGTGAAGAGGGATCCGTGTTCGGTACAGTGCTGGCGTTGTGGTTCGGACCTGTGGGAATGGAGCTGAACATCATCACATTGGAGGCGAAGGACTCCGTAATGCTTCGAAAATCCGGTCGGGTAAATCGAATAGTTTGTGAATGCAGTATGGAAACTTGTGTGGATCTAGCTCCCGACGCGACGGTGTCCTTCTCTAGAATGAAGTGAAGGCGGGTGTTGTGCATATTGTTCTCCGCTGATTGAATCCTAGAGACAATGTCCAGAACCTCAGCACTCAGATTGGTTGGACGTGGCATAGCGAATGCTCGAAGAGTGCCGATAAAATCAGAGACAGCTTGGGTTCCGCGGTGGGGTGGGGATGGCAACGTGAATGGAAACAGTGTACTGATGGTTCGCACGCGGCTGAATGATGGGGACGTGGGTGGTCGTGAACGTCGGGGCGGGAGTTGCGATTTGCGACAAAGGATGGTTCGAGAACCGAGGGGGCGGTCGAGTGCGGTGGGGTCGATGTCGGCGGAACGGAGGGAACCAGAGGGGACGGCCCGACGGCGTGGGGGTCGATGAAGCAGTGGGTGCACTGATCGGCCGAGTGTTCTCGAGCGGATATGCAAGGGGGGCTGGTAGTGGGGGGGGGGGTGCTTAATATGGGGGTGACGGCCCCCGGCCGTGGGGTCATCGACGACCTGGCGGGGGCAGACTCTCCATGCGGGAGAGTCCAAAGAGATGTCGAACGGACGGCGGGCGCGCGGTGATAGGCTCGAGACCCCTCGCCAACCCCCCGAACGGCTACATGCCGTAGTGGGCCGAGGGCACGGCCTGGTGTCGTCGGCCGGGGCCCCGGGCCGGGGGGCCCGACACGGACGGCGGTGGGGACCCTCTGTTGGAAACTTGGAAGGGGCACGTCCGACAGTGGCGTGTAGGGTATCTCCCGCGAATTGGTGCGTATTGGAACGCAGTGCGCAGCGTGTCGGATCTCGTGAGAGATTAAGGATGGAAAGGATCTATGATGTAGATGCGCTCGCAAGGACTGTATTGGACCAGGATGAGTAATACAGGCTTAGAGCCGTTAATCAGAAAAGGCACGGGTTGTTTAATAGTGACCCATACGCATACTCATGCTGTGGGCCCCGCTGGTAGGGAGTTCACATAGCTGCTCGAGCGGCGCCGACGTAAAGATATTTATGGGCGTAGTTCAACCAGCACTGGCACCCCGGGCCGTAACACTCGAGTGGTTCCTCCGTCTCGCGTTTGATTCGAGGATGTACGGAACTAGGAGACTGTAGTAGGAATATTCTAATGAAGTTGTAGCCAAGACTTTGGCACTCGGTTCCCGTACTTCGAGCGTACTTGTCGTAGAGCAATTGAGTTCCGGCAGTGGTGCAGTGAGCAGGGGGAGAACCCGCTGGCCGTTCTGGGGGTCACCCCCAGAACGGCGAGCGGGTTAATGCCTACATGCCCGTTCAGACCGGACGACGGGGTTTTGAGGAGGAAGCTGTGCAATTGAATAACACTGCATTAAACGGAGGGAATCATAAGTCCATAAAAGAGCATGAATGGATGCCTTCAACTGTATTCGCGGGGGTCGCGTGGATTATTGAAAACCTTTACTGTCTTTGGCGTTTTTCACGTCTATGCGATATCACTGGCATTATTGACAAGTGTGGCCGGAGGGGCCCGGACGTCTGAGAACTGGAATGACGCGAACAACCATGACGAAGAATAGCAATTAAATTAAATGTAGGGGAGATGCAGGCTTTTATATTAAATTTTGTGCATTCAGCACGCCGACTTGTAACCAGCCACAGCGGTTACCGGCTCTGACCTGTACGCAGCTATAATCGCAGCCAATGGGCGACCCCTGGGCGACGTGGTGTGTTGAAGAGCAGATGAAGGGCGGGGCACGATTGGGCCTAGTTTCGGGGACGATGTGGCAGGCCGGAATTCCCCGGATGCCTCCTCCCCCTCCTTCCGCGCAGCACCGCAATTTCGGCATGATTTTGAGATTCCCGTCCTATTGACGTACTGGGGCATCGTTTCGAGCGTGCGGAGAGTGCCACTCTGACGTTGCCTCTTACATAGATGGGGTCCAGTGGACCCCATCGAAGTCAGAGGGGGAAGGAACGAACGAAGGAAAGAGATTTCAGTTCGGCACAGTGGAAGAGGTATGCTGTGATGAGCCGGAACGGCTGTCTGAACCCGAGCTCTCGGAAACAACATGCGTGCGGGCGACAGTTCACTTTTACCACAACACGGAGCAGATTAAGTACTATTCCGCAACGCCAGCATGTACCGGTACTTCACAAGAACGGCATTGGCACTTGTACTCTTCGTTGAAGAAAGAGACCAGATCAGCGTCCTCCACCTCGAAATCATTGAACTTCCTGCGGAAGTTGGCGATGGTGTTAAAGACGGCCATTTTGGTCTGGAGGAAATTGACAAGATGACAACCTGAGATCTTGCGGAGAGAGGACAACCCGATTTCGATTTTGGCATTGATAGACTCTGCCGAACTGCTCCGATTAGAGGCGAGACACTTGTAGCTGTTCGCGTCGAAGAAGGATGAGCACTTGTGATTCTTGAAGTGAAACCTATCTACGACGAACCGGGTCATCCGAAGTAGCCACGGTACGCGCAAAAGAGTGGACGTGAACAGGTTACAGGCATTGTCATAGAAAACCACCCTCGGTGGGATAGAGAAATGTGAGATGATTGAAGAAAGTGCCAGCGAAGTTGACTCCGCCCTGGTCATGACGATGAACCCCAAGCATATGGGATTCTTGCACACGCATTGAACCGTGAGAATGCCAGGCGTGAAAGTGGATGATGTGGCGTACTTCTTGTAACACATCTGGCTTTCTTTCCCGTCAAAGGAGATGAGGGGGCGCGCCATTGGTCGTCCAGGAAAACAAACACCAGACGAAATGGCATTTTCACCATCTCTGCGTATTTCGCCCGGGAGAACACAACCGTACTCATTTGAGTACTTCCAGCAGTTCACGTCAGTTCCTTCTTCCAGTGCGCAAAAACATTCAACTGCGATAGCACCGTGCTCGCGCAACAATTTTGATATGAGACTTGAGAGACCGACGACCTTCTCCCAAATTGTCTCATGAGCGTGTACGATCTCAATGCATAATCGATGCAGGGGGGGGTTTAGGTCCGAAACGGGCGAAAGTTCAGAAGCAAGCGAAGTGACGAGAGCATTGTACGACTCAATCCCATTGCAGCGAGAAATATCCTCCAGAATTGACGCAATGTGTTCATGAACGGCTAGGGAGGGACCAGCGAGGGTCAGAGGAGAGTGCACTGGCTTTCCAACTTCTTGAAACACAGGATTGTGTGTCGAATTCGCACACGACTTCCAGATGTTCAGCACTTTGCTTGATACAGGACCGGAGTAGGGCAACCCCACATTCTCTGTACTGAGGAAAGTAAGCAGTTGAAAGGCAGAATCTAGGACGTGAGCAGAATGTTTCACTCGATCGGTCTTAATTCTGAAGATAGGGCCGCTTTCCTCATTGCCATCATCATTTGATCCGTATGAGAATGCGTCGTTGTCGGACTCCTCTGAGTACTGGTTCTTTCGTTTCGGTTTGTTCACACGGACCACGTCAGATGCCGTGCTGCTCATGGTGTCTTCAAGCAAATATTGCAGGGTGCGTGCGATGGCAACTGGCTCGGCTGAGAACTTGAACGTTTTCATGGTTTCGGTGCATGACTCTGTGTGTGTACTCGAAGTACTCGCCGTGCAGAAACATTCCGCGCGGTCAAGATACAGTTTCGATATTCGGAGGGCTTCTGCAGTAAGATGTTTGGCAGGCCGAAACGATACGGTTCCCAATCTATGCTTTCTGCTTGCAGCTTGAGCCAGAGCCTTTTGGGAAAGGCTTATCACAGCTGTCAGAGCGTTGCGGTTTCGAGTAGTCGCGCAAAGATGTTGCCTCCTCCTTCCGCTAGGGTACTTCAAGACGTGGGTGTTTCGGATGTAGTTGGGAAGTGGACCAAAAATGCCCGCCGATGTTCCGTCAATCACGACGCCCTTGAGTCTTTTCAAGTTGGCCGGTTCAGCACCTAGACCCAGTTGTATGCGGTCATCGTCCGTTACATCGACTTCACATTCAGGGCAAGTGAAGAATCTCTCGGTCATTGCTTCGCTTTCATTTGTTAGAGTCGGCATGAACATGCCGAATGCCTCACTTGTTCTTCGTCTTGTTTGAAGCAAGTTTATAACACGGGATGAGGCTTCATGGAAGGAAGATATGCTGGCTGATCTCATGAGGCCGGCGAGGATTCCAGTACAGCTCCTTATAGATATGTTCCATTGAAACACAGCGGCGGATATTCCATACAGCAACTCAGTAGTATACAAGGACTCCTTCCGAACCGGGAAAACAGCATCTTCTGCTCCCATGTACACTGCGACTGTCCCACACCGAGAACAGCGATAGTCAATAACCTTGACTTGAACGGAACCGTCGAAGGACGTGTGCAAGATGGCTGCCCTCATACTCTCTGTTCCAGAAAACACTTTTTCAGAGCACTTCAACTGCTCACCATCCACGCGGACATGGCCTACGCAGCACGGATTACTGTCCTTCAGAACCACGACACCTGCATCCGTATCTCTGAGGCGCTGAATGAGGCGTCGCATGTTTTCGAGCTCGGATGGGCACGGAAGCAACGGGCGCGCATGCTCCAACGCATAAGCGCGAAGGCTTGCAGCTTCATAGGTACTTACGAATTCTGAAGAGTGAATTGGAGCTGTTCGTGCAGGTTTTTCAACAGAATCAGCGCAGACCTGTTCATGGCGACAGTATAATCGCTTGAAAGAGCTCACTGCGCATAGCTGGCATTGAAATCGCTGGTTCTGCTTCTTAATAACAGGGACGAAACAAAGAAGTCGGACGTGGAACACAATCCAAGTCGCCCATTCAGCCTTCTTCAACAGAGTTCTTGCCGCTTGCCCGGTTCCGTTGCTCACATGATCCCAGCGGACAAGTTCAGCGGTTTCATAACCGTCCCCTTCTGACACTGTTTTGGAACCATAGTAGTCGTTTGGTATATCTTGAAGGATGGCCATCAGCAATTGCGGGATTCGACAGTGCTGTCGCAGTGACATGATGTGTGAACAATCACCACACAATGCAGGCTCACAAGTGCATTGGAGTCGTATATCATCTGCAAACACGACGACTGTTTCTGGCAGGTAGCAAGAAATTGAGCAACACCGAGGAGTCTTCCCGTCCAGCACTTGCCACATGAGGCCTACCACGCCTACATCTGCTCCATTCCGTTTCGTGAGGACAGTAGACATGGAGAAAACGAATCCGTTATGTAAGCCATGGAAAACTTTCATTGCGTGCTGCGATGGACCTCGAAGCCTGTGCATATTTGATGAAGCTGCGTCGAGGAACGATTCGAACCTGTCCTTGTCTGATGATATTTGGGTGCTAACTTGAGGGACGCGGCGAGTAAGTCTACTCCTTGGAACGCTCAGTCTTCGTGACCTGCGATACGCGTATGGTATCTGCCTGTGCACAGGAAGCACGTCGTCAGAGCCCTCCGGTTCACCGTTAGTATCTTCCTGGTCCTGTTCAGGTACAGCACTGGGAGAACCACGCACGCAAATGAGGTTGTAGTCGTCCAGCACTTCCAAATCCATGTCATCTTCCTGCGGATTGCGTTGTACATCGTTCAGAGGCGTATAGGATGTTCGAAGAGAACTTTCAGATAAGACCTGACACGAAACTACGTACGGCTGGGAAGATGCACCATCTTGAAACAAAGTGACAGAGTTATCCATGGCCATGGAAAATTCGGATTGAGAGTGTACTGTCGCCCGCACGCCTTGAAAGTGAAACGGTCCCGTTTCCCGAACGTCGTGTGATGGTAACCACGTTGGGGAGTGAGTGAGGATGAAGGTGTTCGCGGATGGAATGAGGAATGAGAGAGTGTGTGTGAGATTGAGGACGAAGAAGGCGGGTTGTGGGGGTCGTACGAGCGGTGGGATGGGGGATGGCGAGGGTGTCGTGGCTGAGGGTAAGGCAATAGGTGCTCGGGCGAGTGGTTCAGGTTAACTGGAAACGACACGTTTCGTTCAGGTACACAAAGAAAAGCGCGAAGGGAAGGGTCTCAGCAGGTATTTTCAAATTCTGATTCAAGTACTGTAATGAAAAATATTTACAGGTTGCCCATGTCTATCCTGCCTTATCGCTGATGAATACAACAGACGAGAAGGGAAACGAAACTCTTGTATACCATGAACGCCGTAGGCGAGGAAGGCCCGTTCTACGGAGAACCATAATACCGTACGTCCATGTCCCAGTGAGGAGAGTGTAGACGTATGTACTTCGAAAAGGGCAATCCCTGGCGAAGTGGAACTCATATCCCATAAGTCGTACTGGACTAGCCGTACTTGTAAGGCCTTTTCAAGTTCATCAACACGCTACCGACAACCTGGACTATAGTGCCATAGAAGTCGTGACGCACTTTTTAAACATGGAAGGACTCGCTTCTCAGAAGAGAATAGAACACTGCGTAACATCTATGTAGCACTACTTGGTAAACACCTGGTCGACTCTGATTCCTTGCGAAGAATGAGCCCCTACGTTGACATCGATATGTACTGAAATTGAAAAGAATGTAAAGTGTGAACTCTGTGTGAGTGGTTGGCATAATAACTGTGAGCACTTCCTACCATTCTATGCCAATCGGCCGACACGGAAGAGCGAAAGTACAACTGGTTCGGGCAATTGGTTGCAACCTTGCTTCAAGCGGCTTATGTCGAATCACTGCCAGAAGAGTGGTCAGTGACAGCCAGTCAGAGCCCAGTCAATGCAGTGGAGTGAGATATTCACGTCTGAGTCGAGCATCTCTTCCGTGTTCTACTTGTGCTTCTCACATTTTCTTTGTTAGTCTACTCATCTGCCTCTGTCTGCGTTGTTCACCTGATATTGTACTAGTAGTGTGTACAAGTTAAGTCTAAAACCAGGTTTACATTAATTTAGTACCAACGCCAGGCCTTTCCGTTGTATTCCCCAGCAATTGTAGGCTGCACGTGAGCGCTGGCACTCCACCAGCCCCCACCCCCCCCCCGCGCTGGGCACGTGCACGCGTGCCGGTGCACTGCCCCGCTCATTACGCTGCCGAGTATTCGGGGGCCGGCACGACGCCGCGATGTATTAAAATCAACGTGCTGCGCAAGCACACAGCCAACAGGGTTGTGGAAAACTGGTGCAGGGGCCGGTCTGGGACCGGTTCTGTGAAGGTGACGGCTATGGGATCGGTATATCCCAGAAGGATGAACGCGGCGGTCCGCTCCATCCCAACCATCTGCTTGAAATCTGGAGGCCGTCCTATGCAGACCGTACATTCTGCATATTTAACGCTCGTCTTGTTTACAGTAAACTGCTATATCACATCCCGAACCATTTCCGCACGCGAGTCTTTTTCTTGGACAATGTGGTATACATACAAGTACCATTGTATTAGGTCATAACCTGCTACGCTGTTCGCGTTGTTCTGGTATTACGTGGGCGCGACCTATGCTGCACTGGCTGCATTGGTACGCCCATACAATATTATTCGTTTGGGGATACTAAAGAACAGATTTAACTGGCGTAAGGCGAAGTATCGGGAGACAACGCCCGAGCCCCCAACGCCACGGTCGTTTAATTTAAATTGAGAACCATACCGTTTTCAGCCTTCAACGTTATTCAATCTGACACCTGCACGCGCGTATGTACTACGGCCCGATTATTACGTGCGTGTTGCGGCCATGCAATATCCCAATGGTTGCCCCCGAGCCGTTCCACGGACTCGATTTCCAGGAAACGAAGGCCGACTCGGGACCACGACTCCGAGCCCGCGAGCCATGGCAACATACGGATCATGTACAGAATCCGCTGGTTTCCTCCGTATTTCAGAATCACCTCTACGTTGGGTATTCATGCGTAGTAAACGGCTCGAGTAAACACTGCTGATTGTATTAATTTATGTGGCACTGTTGCTTATTACTGTAAAGATCTTCGAATAGGGTCCTGCATGAATACGGCGGGGGCCCTCCTGGCGGTTACCTGTAACCGCCTCCTGAATGCGACACAGGTATGCATGACAGGAGGCGCTGTTTCATCCACGTGGACTGCGCAATTGCGCCCAGCACGGGGCACCTATACAATTTGGGTCGTGACGTCTTGAAATCGCCACGTGCTGTTACCGCACAAGACGCCACCATGGCGCCACGTTTATGCACGGCCGCTTGAAGCACCTCCCCTGCCCCACTCGCCACTCGGACGACGACCCGTGCGCCACACGGCCGCGGCGCGCGCCGTTTGTGTGTTGCCTCGCCCCCGGGCTTGCCCCTACACAATCACACACATGTACTCGCTGAACGTCTTTGAGACCTGTGTTATGGCAAGAGTGGCCTCGCCATAGCCACGTCGGCAAACATATTATACGTCATAGTTTAACGTTCGGCTACTCAGTATATTTTAAAGCACTGCGTATCGGCCCTGGAGGCGCTCACACTGCTCATTGTTTGCCGTTTCGACGGGTTCGACCGTCTTTTGTTTTGTTCGTACAGGACTAAATTTACTGGGCACGCAGATTTTGTCCTACTTGCTAGACTAAAACGGTCAATCACTGTGCATCACAAAAAATCTTTTCTGTGCTCATAGCCGAGGCTCACAAGCCGCAAAAGCGCCCCCAGCAGAAATGCCTCGACTGAATCCAGAGGATTCATACGCTCATCATTGGACCGTTCGTATTAGAAAACTCTCCTTGGTACGGTACACTGTATTCCCAGTGCGTATGTGAACGAGCGATAATGGCATAAAATTGTAATGTTCCACCTCGACGGTCCAGAGCGGTCGTGCCCGTGCAGCCACGCGTTGGGCCCATGCCACGGCCAATCTTGTATCATTTGATATAAAGCAAGGCACTGTCCAGCCGCAGTGCCGAATACGTCGCGCGTGCAAGCGCCCCCACATCCCTGGGCCCGCGTGTGTTTATAGTGTTATTACACCACACAGGACTTTTGCCGTTCTGGCACGACACGTCCTCATCACTGGGCTGCTGGTGCGTGCAACGCCGACACGCAAACGCCACGCACTCCGCTCATTCCACGGAGCGGGGACGAATCCGCGAGCGGGCCCCGCCAAGCGCGTTCATTTACAGGTATACCCTCTACGCTGGGCGGGCCCGTCTGATAGGGGCTCATGCCGCTGGTGGGGCTCGCGCTGGTGGCTATCGGAGTCCAGTATCCTTGCCGTCCCGCTCTTTTACCTTTCGTATTTTTTCTTTGTGCCCCGTGCCCTCCTTACATATCATCCAGTCGGCCCCCCGTATTCGAGCCGTATTAGATGTGCAGACGGATTGGCCCCGATTGGCTGCCGTGCTTGAGCCGTAGCGGTGTGCACGCGTGGCGCACGCGTGGCCATTCCCGAGGGCGTAAGACCGCAAGACGGCTCACTCCCTCCAATGACGGGATTCCCGCCTGGATTCCGCCACGGTCGCAGCCATGACCAACATATGCTGGCATTGGGGTGGCATTTCCCCCGTGGGGCCCGGGGGGGCCGAGGGGCGAGGTTTTCCCTCCAACATGACACGCGCGCGCTCCCTGGTGGGCGAAGGGGGCGGTGAAGGGTGCTCGTTCGTGTGATCCCCGATCCGACGGGGCGCTTGTTACGTTCCTTCCTTGTCCTCGTATCGTATGGAGCGGGGCTCGATGGAGCCCACATGGG
This sequence comes from Pterothamnion heteromorphum, assembly GCA_032358295.1. Lineage (NCBI taxonomy): Eukaryota > Rhodophyta > Florideophyceae > Ceramiales > Ceramiaceae > Pterothamnion > Pterothamnion heteromorphum. The sequence continues at coordinate 6,246 of JAULBV010198602.1, read as the reverse complement.
GCTTGGTAAAAAAACGTTGTACAGGACCAATGAAATCAAATATATCACACACACGCAAGGATGTCTTCCGCCCCCGCTAAACGAGATATTCCCTATTTCATATCTATACGGGCCACAAGAACTCGAGCCATTTCTTCGGTCTGTAAAGTATGCACTAATTATTCTCAGGCCCTTGTATTTGAATTAAATCCATCAATTAAACGCCCGCCCTCGCCGCCGGAGCCCCGCTCCCCAACCCTGCCACCGAAGCCCCTGCCAACACCACACGCCACACCGCATACCGTAACCGCGACCCACACACCATCCGCTCGCCCTCCACGCCTCCATCGTTACCAACGTTGCACGTATCGCTGCTCCATCTGACCGCCACGGCACGCAACCCGTGACGCTCATCCCTGCGCCTCACCGCTTCCAACGCGCACGCGAACACCGCCACAAGTTACACCGCCACACGTTCAGCTGCACGCAACCTCTGACGCCCAGCCCAGCCTCACACCGCATCCAACCCGCACGCGACCCCCGCCACACCCTCCCGCAGAAAACCCACTGCATTTTACGTACAGCACAAGTGACATCCTCCGCACGGAACACCCGCTGCAGAACTGGCAGCACATCTGCAACACCACAGCCATACCTCTCCGCCTCCGCGGTGAACAACAGATCTCACCTCTCCATCTTTTCGCGTGCGGGCGACAGTTCATTATCACCAGTTTCCTAAACAATCCAACATGACCGACAACAACCACGACAACAAGAACCTCATCGATATCCTCTGTCAGCCTGTTCGGCGCTATATCCTCCGCAATTCGATGTTCCGCTGTCTCGACGTCCGCGAGTGGATAGACATGACCACGCGGACCTCAGGTGAAGAAGCGTATTTCTCTCTCGAGTGTTTGATGTGCTTTGATTCGCGTGAAAGACGACCAAATACGAACTCCTCTGTTGAGCTTCGCAACCTTTCCTCCTATTTCGAACCCATCGCCCGTGAACATGCTAGCCTCCTGTTTCTGACGCACGTTCGCTTCGCAGCGACTATGGCAGGATGGATTGGAGCTTTCGAGGACCCCAGTACAGAAGATGTCCGTGATATTCTTTCTCGCTTCCTCCACAATTCATGGGGAACTACAAGTATTCCAGCGCAGATGGGTCCTCTTTTCAGCCGAAAAGGAATGGCCAGCGGCTGGCGCATTGCGTCGGAATGCTTCAAGATACAAGCAGAAGAGCTTCACCGCTCTGTGGGACATGACGTCGTCCTCCGAGACGTTACCGGCTGTGAGAGGGATTGGAGTGAGTACGTCGTCCAAGAGACTCTGATATGGATGCTTGCGAAGGTTGCTAGGTTCTCGCCTGAGCTTTTGAACGATGCACTCCAGGCCGTTCACGTTGCTTGCGTTGAGCAACTTGTCCTACACGGAATGTCCACGAGGAATGCCGTTCTTCCTCGCCAAGTCACGTTGAACTCGCATCACGTGAGGTCATTCGAGGGAGATATCAGGTTGGGTGTTACCCTTGCTGACCTAACCAGAACTCCAGGTCATAACTTCCTGCTCAGGGACTTCAGCCCCGTCGCTCGGGACCACCATGATCGTATATGGTTCCGTCGTTGCTGCAGTCAGTTCCATCCCCGGCGTGCCTCTTCTTTCATGAATCGACGTGAACTGGTCACAGGTGTACGTCACCAGGACGAAGGCATCCGAGGGTTTAAAAGACAGCGCTTGGACTGCATCCCAATGCAAGGGAGTACTGGGAATACATCTCCCCATACGACCAATCGGTCAGGAAGGTCTTCAGGTAATACAAACACTGAGATTGTTCGGAATGTATCGACGAGGTTCCCGAATCGCCCAGATGGTCCTATTCAACTGAGTAATCCGCATTCCATGCGCCCATCGAGGAATTCGTTCAATACAGCTGGAAGTTCCACGGACATCTTGACCAACTTCAACAGAGTGCGGTACTCCACCAGCAACCGGGAAGGGTCACCTGATCAGGAAAATAAGTCCAAAAACTCGCGGGATTTCTGCGAAGGAGTCAGTATCCGAGACTTGAAAGGCATGCGGAATCTACTCCTCGGACACGATCCTGGGGTTGAGCGTTTCGATCTGGATAATCCCGAGTCTGACGCGGAAGATGCCGAACCTCTTGAACAAGTAACCCGTCGTGAACTCGCTGCTCCGAGAGTATGCGGCCCACCAAGGTTCACAGCCGCAGACGGGGCCTTGGAAGTTGACTTCGAGATACTCTTCGCAGAAATTACGTCTTTGCGAGCGCTTCCGACCGCTGCAAGAGGTCCGCTGGAAAGCATTCTACACAAAGATGACTTCAGTTGGACTGCTGACTTCTTGAAAAGGAACGCATCACTCGTCCTCAACGATATTTCTTCCGCTTCTGGTCCGGTACAATATGCGTCTCACTGGAAAGTCATAGTCCACCTCGAGATCCATCATGAAGTGAAGAAGGCTCTTTCCGAGAAGTTTCCATCCATCAAACAAGACGTCCGACAATATATTCAAGATGTCAAGGACGCTCGCCGACATTTCCTTGTGTCCGAGGTCAGAAAAGTGCAGGGTGGTCGCTTGCTCACGAATCTTAAGTGTGTGAGCGTTGATGCTAGGCTGAATGCCAAGATTTTGGAGTCATTGTCTGGGATGATGTTCTGTCTCGGATTCTGGGGAGTTCGTGATCTGGACGGCCGCCATATTCGGAACTCCGAGACGTTCTTCATCATAGTCCGCAGCGTGCATGTGGACGAGAGCGACGTCAACGACATCGACAAATCTATCACCAAGCTCTCCCTACGCCTGGTTTTAAACCGAGAAGTGCTCCCCAATGGCGGCCCTAATCCAGGCGATCTGATCCACGTCATGCCGATCTCATGCCTTTCGATGTACCACAGGATGTTCCGCGCAGTACACGACATTTGTCGCGCCCCGCTGCGTATCCAAAGTCACCTGTACGGTCCAAGTATCCCCCAAGTTCCTGGTTCTTCACCGGCATGTGATACGAACCTGCGCATTGGCTGCACCACGTCCAACAGTTCGTTAGACGACATGCGGACAGCAATCGACAATGGTTCCACGACCTACTTGGACTTCTTAAGCGGCAATACGGGCACAAATGAATCGCAGAAGTTGGCATTGGCCACTTGCCTTCGGGAAGTAGGTCCCTTCGCTGTGAATTCAGGTTCATTCTCCCTTATTCACGGTCCTGCCGGTACCGGGAAGACGTCAACCATCGTACGTCTGATTGGAGCAATGTTACATCACTCGAACGGCGGACATTGTGGCGGAGAGACACCACTTCCTGTGAAGAATGAGAAGAAAATCCTCCACTCATCCCGAGGTACGTCGTCCTCTTCTGTGAAGTTCCTCGTTTGTGCCCCAACAAACGACGCCGTGGACAAAATCACACGGGTCCTAGTGGAGGAAGGTATTCCCAGCGAAGGCGGTCCCATCTTTCCGGATGTGGTAAGGATTGGGCGCCATCGGTACAACTACAAGGACCTGAAGGAGTACGCCTTGCACGAGAAGGTGGAGAAGTGCAGGAAGTGGATGGAGGAAGAAAACGGAGGCGATTCTCCAGGTCTACGTGCCGCTGCCCAGCGAAAAGTTGTCGCGGACGCTGTTATCTTCTGCGCTACTAACAGCACGAGTGGGAGCGGTCAATTCAAGGAACTGAAGACCGGAGTCAACTTCGTCGTAATCGACGAAGCAGCGAACTGTACAGAGCCGGACTCGCTTATCCCGATAAGCGCAACACAGAGGAGAGCAAACAGAAGCCATGTTGTGAGTGTTGGTGATCACGAACAGCTCGCCCCTGTTGTGCGAGCTAAACATGTACTCACGTTCATGATCAGGAAGCACAAATTCTACATCCCGTTCTGTGTTGCGAGGCAATACATTTCCCTCTTTCAGCGCCTCATCAAGCGGAAGCGATGTGCCTCCACTATGCTTACTATTCAGTACAGGTCACATCCATGCATAGGGAGAATTCAAACCCCTCCGTTCTACGGCGCACAGGTCAAGCATCCAGATGTGTTGCCGGCACATCTTGCCTTGTTCAACCAGCCGCACTTGCACACTAACGCTTTCCAGCCGTTCACAATGATCGACACCTCCCTATGTTTGAGCAGAAGGGAGACGGTACCGAACTGTGAAGGAGCCTTCACGAATACTCTGGAAGCCGTTCAGATAGACAAAGTCTTGAAGCGGCTGTGGAATATAGTGCAAGGAAACTCGGAGCAAGACTTCGTAGGGAAAGTTGCGGTTCTGACACCGTACCGCTCGCAACTGTCGTACCTAACTCGATTCCTACAAGAACCGACCCGCTTCCTGCACGACAAAGCGTTCCGAGATCGCGTTAACGTGCGCATTGCCACTGTTGACTGCATGCAGGGAGACGAACGGGATGTTGTCATAATTTCGTTCGTCAGGAGTAATGAAGCACAGATGATCGGGTTTCTGCGCGACGTCCGGCGGTTCAACGTGGCCACGAGCAGATCGCGGAAGTTGCTCGTTCTCATTGGCGATAGCTCGACCCTGAAAGTTGAACCCAAGTGGCTGTGGTTCTGGAACTCAGTCGTCAACAAGGCTGACGGCTCTGCAGTCGAATTCGTCTCCCCTGAGGAAATGGACGTGGACCACCATTCCATGCAGGTGAAAGAACGTCTGTTCCCAGTGTCTAGTACTTCGTAGAACTTGACCACCACAGCACGCATTGTGGAGCTTCGACCTCTTGCATAGAGCAGTCCACTGGTTAGGTTAGTGCATGAAAGAGGAATAAATGGTTGATGCAGTGATTCAATGAACTGTCGCCCGCTCGCTAAACCGCCCGCTCGCCACATGTGCCCGAATATTGGAAACCTCGCATTTCACCACACTTCACGAAGGTTCCACCGTTTGGAAAGTGCCAAGTAAAAATTGGGACCAGCATCTTGAACGGATGCACATGACACGATGCATTTTGCTCTGCATAAGGAGATCACGGTATTAGGAATGTGCTGTGTGTGATGTGGGGAGGTTGCAGGATGATGCACGTTGCCGGAGGTACCATTCGCGGCGCACCGGTAAGGACTTAGCGCAATATCACGGTTGGGTTGAGGATGAAAATTCGGAACGAGTCTTGCAAATGCCGCTCTGCTCTAAAATTAATAAATAATCCCCTGAATTTCGGGGCGCCTCGGGCGTCGTGCTCGAACATGGCTTTTATTTACGGCATTTGCAGAGGGTGATAGTCCAATTGCGATTCGCCAGGTCGCTTCTACCTCTCCTGCTTGGGGCTGGCCTGCTACAAAAACGCACGTGGTTACGGGATATCCCGGTATCCCCATTTCAGCTGAGGACCACGTCAACATCCTTTCAGGGAGGATATTCAATATCCGAACCGCGGTAGCCCCCAGACTGGACCCAAACGTCAGTCAATACTGACCTCCGATCGATTTCGTTTTTGACCATGCACGTGCTTACATGTGCACACGTAAACTGCGTGGACTCCTTGAAGTGAGGACCAATCAGGTCACACCCTGTTCTGACTACCAACGGCCCGATCTCTTTCTTACACTACCTTCGTCTGTAATGTTTTCATTGCGCCCATTAGGACTATTCCTAAATGTCATTCAACTCTACCGGGCTTTTCCCTGGCATATGACCTGCACGATTTCCCGCACGGACGGGCCATACTCGCAACACCCATTGGCTCCCATTACGCCGAGGTATTCAATCATTCCCGTTATTCTACAGTTGGACACGTGTTTACCAGCTCTCCACCGCCGGTCCATGTCCCCGGTCCCCGAAGTGGACCACGTCCCTCCATTACAGTCGCGGCAATTTCGACTATGCGCACGTCGCACTCGTGTACACGTCGCACCACCACGCCATCATTCCGGTCGTCATTGGTTACCTCATCCTCTTTCCGTCCGATTTTTCCATCATTTTGAACACCAACTACATACTTGGCACGCTTACATTGGTTCTTACACATGCCCGTCCGAGCCCAGCGCCACACTTCAAAACTTGGATACGAGTTTGGTATCCAAGTCTATTTCTGGTTCATATCCAAATGTGCCCGTGCCGCCTGCAATCGCCGTCACGGCAAAAAACCGACCTTCCCTTTCGCATACTTTCCCTTATATTTCCTCATCGGACCGTGACCACTACCGTCACTTTTACTTGCCCACCCCCTGGAACCGGAGGTGTCAACGCGCGCGGGCCATGGCGATCGGGCGCGTGGAACGATCGGAGACACGCT
>JAULBV010198491.1:7447-18766 GCA_032358295.1 Pterothamnion heteromorphum | reverse complement strand
GGTGCTCTAGATGAAGGTCTGAGCTTGCTCTACAACTATTAACTGAATAGCCTTTTTGAGGGTTCTCCTTTTAGTTGATCGGCGGTTTAGAATTTTAAAGAAGGGGGATTAATTAGCAAAAAATCATGCAAAGAATATTAGCACTCGTTATCATGTTAACCCTCGTTTGGTCGAGTGGAGTCAGTTTTGGGCAAGCCGTGTCTTCGGTGGAGGCCGAGGATCATGAACAGTTACGCAAGCTACGAGCGGTCTTTGAAGAGGCTGCGAATACGAATCAATTGGAACTTCTGCGGCCCTATGTGGCGGAGGAGTTTTCGGCGGTGACTTTTACAGACCGTGAATTCAAGGATTTTGACAGCTTTCAAAAACAGTGGGGGATTACGCGTAAACAAATGTTGGATGGAGGAAGCTATAAGATTTCTCTTGAGCCAGAACTCAGCGATTTACATGGCGATTGGGCAATTGCGCAGGGCAATTCTAAAAATACGATCACTGATGCTAGTGGAAAAGAAACGGTCTTTGATGCTCATTGGACGGTGATTTGTATTCGTGAAGAGGGCGTCTGGAAAATCCTTCGGGCGCATTGTTCGCTTGATCCGTTTGGCAATCCAATGCTGCGTGATGGGGTGAAGAAAATGATTCTAAAGTCCACGATCGTAGCTGCTCTTGTGGGTGCTTTGATTGCCTGGATTGCTACGCGTTTTGTTGGAAGTCGTAATCAGAAATCACACGTTTAGATCTTTTATAATGACTGATGAATCATTGCGCGGAAATGGCTCTTCTCGCGCCTGTAAAACCTCGACCTTTGTAAGTTGGGATGGGACTGAGCTAGCTTGTCGAACTTGGCCAGCAGAGACGGGGAAGACGGAGGAATCCAATCGGGCCTTGATTGTGATTCATCGTGGGCATGAGCACTCGGGGCGTCTTCAGGATTTAGTCGATGGGCTTGATTTGCCGGAGATGCACGCTTTTGGGTTTGATGCCCGTGGGCACGGTAAATCGCCAGGGAGGAGAGGGGACGCGGTGAGCTTTGCGGCAATGGTGCGAGACTTAGATAGCTTTGCGCGGATGATTGTTGAAGAACACGGGATTCCGCTAGAGAACATTTTTGTAGTGGCGAATAGTGTGGGCGCAGTGATTGCCGCAACGTGGGTGCACGACTACGCCCCGCCGATTCGAGGGATGGTTTTGGCAGCGCCAGCACTTAAAATTAACCTCTATGTCCCGTTAGCAATTCCAGGGATTCGATTGTTGTCAAAGATCAAGAAGGACTCTTTCATCAAAAGCTATGTGAAGCCGAAGATGCTGACGCACGATGAAAAGATGGCGGCTGATTATGCGGAGGACGAACTCATTACGAGCGATATTTCGGTGAAAATTTTACTCGATTTGCACGATACCTCACAACGGATTGTCGACGATGCGGGGGCGATTCAAGTGCCCTGTATGATCCTGTCGGCAGGGAAGGATTTTGTGGTGAAGGCAAAAGATCAGCGGCTCTTTTTTGAGCGTCTTTCTTCTCCCGTGAAAGAATTCCACGACCTTGCGGGATTTCATCACAGTATTTTTCAGGAAAAAGATCGAGCGCGCCCGATGGCTTTGGCGCGGAAATTTTTGCTTAAAGCCTTCGAGAACTCCGAGCCTGATCTGAGCACGGCACCAGTGCAGAGATATACGCATGCCGAATATTTCAAACTCCAAGGCCCTGCGTCGGTGTTGGGTGGATTGAGTTTCGGAATGCAGACAATGTCGATGAAGACGATGGGGCGACTGAGTGAGGGGATTCGAGTCGGCTTGGAGACGGGATTTGATTCGGGGCAATCACTCGATTATGTTTATGAAGATCGTGCGCGGGGAATTTCTCCGATCGGACAACTCATCGACCGTGGCTATCTTGACGCGATCGGTTGGAGAGGGATTCGGGCGCGTAAGGTGAACTTGGGCGAACTGCTCAATGAGTCCCTAGATCGGCTTGAGTCAGCGGGACGCGCTGCTCGAGTGATAGATATTGCGGCGGGAGTTGGGCGTTATCTTTTGGAATTGAAGAAGGCTCGTGGGAGCGCGGTGGAAGCCATTTATATGCGTGATTACCAGCAGCGCAATATCGATGCAGCGCAGGAACTGATTGCGAGTTGGGAGCTTGAATCTGTGGAGGCCGAATTGAGAGATGCTTTTGACCCTGCTTCTTATGCCTGGATGGTCGGGAGATGTAATGTGGCGGTGATTTCAGGACTGTTTGAATTGTTTCCCGAGAACGAACCGCTTGACCGTGCGCTGGCGGGAGTGGCCTCAAGCCTCGAAGAAGGAGGCGAGCTCATTTATACAAATCAGCCGTGGCATCCTCAGGTTGAAATGATTGCCCGCACCTTGACTAACCGTGAGGGCGAGCCGTGGATCATGCGCCGTCGGACACAACTCGAAATGGATCGCTTGGTCGAAGCTCATGGGTTTAAGAAAATCGATAGCCGCATTGGCCCTTTCGGAATTTTTACCGTTTCCGTAGCTCGAAAAATCAGCACCTAAATTAGAAAATGAACGACGACCTCCAAGCACTAGGAACTTACTTTAATTTGATGACCTCGAACGGGGCGGCGCGTGTTTTTCACACCGCAGCTGAGTTGGGAATTCTGGGACGATTGGCTGAAGGTTCGACAACGGTTGAGGCCTTGGCAGCGCAATCGGAATTTGGGCAACGTCCAACTGAATTACTTCTCGAGAGTCTTTTGGCGATGAATTTGGTGACGCTTGATTCGGAGAGTGGTGTTTACTCGCCGACGAAAGTTCTCGGTCTGGTGAGTGGGAAGTATCATGATTTGGGTAATTCTTATTGGGATCATTTGCCGACCTTTTTGAAGACTGGAGAGCCGCTGATGCGGATGGATGATCCTGCGGTCAATGCCGAGATCTACCGTGAGCAGGTGCAGTCGTTGGCGTGGATGATGTTGCCCTCCGCGATGGCGGCCGTTCAAGCAGTTGGCATTGACCTGAGTGCGGAAACGGTGCGGGTTCTTGATGTTGGTTGCGGAGCTTCAGTTTGGGGGATGGCCTTTGCCTCAGCTCACCCTAATGTAAAAGTGGTGGCAAATGATTGGGCGCCGGTATTAGAAATCGCTCGGCAGACTGCGGCGGCGCGGGGGCTGACGGAGCGTTACGAATTTTTGCCCGGCAATTACCATGAGGTGGATTTTGATGCAGGTGCGTTTGATCTCATTTTAGTCGGGAATGTCACCCACCTCGAATCAGCGAAGAGTAATGTGGCCTTGTTTTCGCGTTTGAAAGAAGCTTTAGCGGAGGGTGGCCGTCTCGTTATTCTTGATGTGTTACCCGAGGAGAGTGGAAGGCTTACCGCTGCGCTTTACGAGATGGGCTTGGCCTTGCGGACGGAACACGGGCAGGTCTTTTCCGTCGAGGCACTGAGTGGCTTTCTCAATGAGGCGGGGCTAAAGGTGACAAAGTCGCTCACCTTTCCCACGCCACCGTCAATCATGGGAATGATCGAGGCGCAGGTTTAAGGCTTCTAGGGATTTAGCGATCTGCTTTCTCGATCTCTTTTTTGAGGGAGGCGGATTCTTTTTTGAGGGAGGCGTCGCTGGTGAAGTTACTGACCGGGTAGGGAAGTCGGTATGTCCAGTTGTGATTTCCGGTGGTGCCGGGGGTGTTGTAGCGATCGTCGATGTCAAAGAGCTCGGTGATCATGAGGGCGGCGTAGCGAGAGCGAGTGCCGAGGAGAGCGGTGATGAGGGGCCATTTAATTTTAGCATCATAAGGGCGGACGGTCTTGAGGGGTTCGTCTTCTTTCTCCTCGTGCTTAGGTTCGCAGAGGCCTGAGAATTCGGAAAGAATACGGAGGTTCCAGTTTCCGCCGACTTTCATTTCTTCATCATCTAACTGGGTGTTTTCGTAGAACTCGTTCCACATCGCGGAGAGAGGCGGGTGGTCGTGGGTCGCGTAGGTGGCGAAGGTGCATTCGTCGTAGTCGGGGCCGGGGAGGGCGTGGCCGTCTCCGGTCTGATGCCAGTGGCAGATGTTGAATCCTGCGATGTTGTTTTCTAGCAAGTGAGGGCGCACGTAGTCCGGGGTGCAACCGAGGTCTTCACCGACGATGCCCGCTTTTGATGCTTCGGCCACTTCGAGGATTTTGGAAAGGTGCTGATGCCCGTGCGCGAGGTTGAGCTTTTGTTGCTCCTCATTGTCGTCCGGGCGGGGGAGGAAGCCAGGGAGGTGGCCGCCGGTGCGTTCGCGGGCTTGGTCGTGGTCGAGAGGGAGGAATTCGTGGTTGCGCTTGGGGTGCCACGGGAAGGAAAAGATCCGGTAAAATCCGAGGATGTGGTCGATGCGAAAGAGGTGAAAGACGTCGGTGAGTTTGCCGATGCGGCGTTTCCACCAGCGGTAGTCGTCGGCTTCGATCGCTTCCCAGTTGTAGTTAGGGACGCCCCAGTTTTGCCCCCATTTGCAGGCGAAGGCGTCATCTTTAAAGACGGTTTCGGGAGGGGCTCCTCCGAACCAGTTGAGGTCGAACCATTGGGGCTGGAGGAAGACGTCGGCGCTATCGTGGGAGATGCCGATGGGGATGTCTCCCATGAGCTGGACGCCGCATTTGTCAGCGTGGGCGCGGACTTTTCCCCATTGAGTGAAGGCCTGCCACTGAACCCAAGCGTAGTAGTCGAGGGCGGTTTCGGTGGTCGTGCGATCTTGGTTGAGTTGTTCTTCGCGGTAGGCGCGGGCTTTTTCGCCGCTGTTATAATACATGCACCAGAGAGGCCATGATTCGACGCCACCTTCTTTGTCCTGAAGCCAGCGGAAGAGGCAGTAGTCGGGGAGCCAGCCGGGGTTGGCGGCTTTGAAGGATTCGAGCGCAACGCGGGAAGGGTGCTTGGCATCGTTTTGCGTTTCCTGGCAAAAAAGGCGGTAGGCTTTTTCGAGAAGGGCGCGCTTTGTTTTTTTGACAACGGGGTAGTCGAGGTTGGCGGCTTCAAGTGCGGGCTGCGGAATGAGCTTTCGAGCTTCGGTCAAGTCTTCAGTGGTGAGGCCGGGGATGGTGGCCATGTCGAGGAGGGCTGGCTCAAAGGCGACAGAGGAGATGGCGTTGTAGGGAGAGTGGTCGTTGCCTGTTTCGTTAAGTGGGAGAAGCTGGATGAATCCAACGCGATGCTCGGCAGCCCAGTCGATGGTTTGAAGGAGGGCGTGGACGTCTCCAATGCCGAGATCGTTTTCGTGACGGAGCGTCCAGACTGGGATGAGAACACCTGCGGTGCGTGGGGAGGAAAGCTGCTTTTGAGGCATGGGGGTTTTTAGACCGAATTCATTAAATTAACAGAATTTTTGACGGAGATGTGGCGGGTGGATTTGAATTTGGAATTTGAAAGTTCGGCGTGTGTGGTGTTTTCTTAAGGGCGCGATGTCTCTTGCTCTTGATCCTGAATTCCTCCGTCTCTTTCCTCGGGAAGAGGCGTATTTGGTGGGTGTTTCGGGTGGGCGAGATTCGATGGCTTTGGTCTTGGCCTTACGGGCGGCTGGCTATGAACGGTTGACTTTGTGCCATGTGAATCATGGACTGCGCGGGGAGGACTCTCGGCTCGATGAGGAGTTTGTGATGGGTTTTGCGGAAGGCTTTGGATTGCCCATAGAGATAAGTCGAGTGGAGGCGGAGTTTTATGACGGCGGCTCAATCGAAGAGCGAGCACGGGAGGCGCGGTTGGAGTTTTTCAGTAAAGTGGCTGAGAAGGGTGGGGGAAATCGACAGGTGATTTTAGGGCACCATTCGGAGGATCAAGCCGAGACAATTTTGTTTAATCTTTGTCGTGGCTCAGCTGGGCTACGGGGAATGAAACTTGCGCAGAAGGTGAGGGAGCTGACTTTGTTGCGCCCGATGCTCCAGGTGCGGCGGGAAGAGATTGATCAATTCCTTAAGGAGTGTGGTCAAGAGTTTCGAGAGGACGGGAGTAATACGAGTGGTGAATTTACGAGGAACCGTTTCCGACATGAGGTGTTGCCGTTGTTAGGAGAAGTGATGGGGCGAGATGTGGTGCCACAGATAACACGAGCCTTTAGAGTCAATGCGCAGGAGGCGGAGGCAATGGATGAATCTTTAGAGGCGATGGATCTTTACGATCCGCAAGGGAGGCTTTTTTTACCGAAGCTTGAGGCTTTGCCAGCGGGATTCCAGCGGCGGGTCTTGAGCCTTTATTTGCGCGAGCAAGGGGTGAGCCAAGTTGATGGAGCAACGCTCGAGCGTTGCCTTGCCTTGGTTAATGAGGAGAAAATAGCCAAGGTGAATCTGCCGCAAGGACGTTTTTTAAGGCGTAAGGAGAGACGGCTATTCGTGGACTAGATGGTGTGCCCTCTTGGCGGGTGTGTTGAGTTCTACTATTTGGAGTAGAATTTGTGGCTGGGGAGGCGTTTGGTTTTTTTGCTGTAGCCGAAGAGGTTTTGTTTCTCCTTGGGGACAGGGATCGCTTTGATGGCGAGGTCTTCCGCGTTGAGCTGGTCGTGGGGTTTGGCACTGAGGGTAGCGTGGTCTCCTTTTTTGAGGGGGAGGGTGTAGGAGCCGTCGGCGTTTTTGGTGATCTCTCCTGCGGAGAGGGCTTTGCCGTTGATGCAAAGGTGAGGCTTAGCAATGTCGGTGTGGACGATGCAGGGTTTGCCAGCGAGGCTTTGCACTTTGACGAAGACGGTTTGGCCGTCTTTACGTTTGGCGGTGACGAGGAAGGCTCCTTGGGCGCGGAGCTGGTGGAAGGCGAGGTTGGGCCAGACTTTCGGGCAGGCGGGAAGGACGCGGATTTGACCGCCCCAGCTTTGAAGAATCATGTCGTGGAGGGCGGTGCAAAAACTGAGGGGGCTTTCGATGACGGGGTTGCCTTCCGCATACATGGTAGTGGGAGAGACGTTCTTGTGGTCGATGAGGAAGTCGAGGTAGTGGTAGGCTTTTTCGGAGTCTCCGATCCAAGCATACATGGAGGCAGCGCCGGTCGCGGTGTAGCCCGTGGCACTCATTGCCTTGACCTTGATCCCGCTGGTGAGGGTGACTTTAAGCCAGTGGTCGAGGGTGGTTTTCATGAGGTCTTTTCCTTCGAGGGTGTCGGGGGTGAGCACCGCGAGTGGGTAGAAGGGGAGGAGGTGGGAATAGTGGCGGTGAGGTTTTTCAAAGGGGGTGTTTTTTGAAATGCGGAGACCGTTTTCGTCTTTTTCGAAGTTGGGGAGGGCGTCGAGGAGGGCTTGCCATTGCGGGGCAAGAGGATCGTTGAGCTGATTTATTTTGTTGAGGTCGAGGAGGGTTTGAGCTGACCAGCGCATGAGGCCGATGGTGAAGTTACAGTTCTCGTCCCAGGGGCCGGGATATTCGGGAGACCAAGATTTAGGTAGTTCTAGGGGCGAGTCGATTTTACCATCGGCGGTGATTTTTTTGTTATCCTTGAGCCAGTTGAAGTAGCTGTTCATGCTTTGGCGAAGGCGAGGGAAGAATTTGTCGCGGAGGCGGTCGTCGTCAGCGGCGAACTGGCAGTGGAGCCAGTAGTTGTGGAGAATCCAGACAAGCATGTCGGGGGTTTTACCTTTGCCGTCACCGCGCATGTCTTGGGGGAAACAGGTGCTGATAGAGGCACTGTCCTCCCACCGTTCAGGAGTGTTTTTGAGAAGGTTATCTTGGTATTTGTCGATGTTGTTGGGGAGGGATTCACCGAGAGAGAGGCGGTTGGAGGTGAGGTGGGTCCAGTATTGAAGTTGGACGTTGAGGTCGCCCCAGACCATGGGCCAGAAAGTCTTATTATACCAAGGGCCCATGAGGTCGAGGATGGGGCCGTTCTCGCGCATCGCGGAGCCGAGTTTATACATTTGGATCCAGTAGAAGGCCTCTTTCTCGGGGTCGTCGAGGGTGAGGAAACTCTGAGGGTAGTAGTCGCTCCACCATTTGTAGTGGCCTTTGAAATAGGTTTTCGCGGCGAGTTCGGCTTGCGCTTTCTTGATATTGGCGGTGGCGATCTGGAGGCTATTTTTTTCGGGGAAAGAGTGGTGGACGGAGGTGAGGAGCGTCTGCGTGGCTTCAGGGTCTCCGTTGATTTTCCAGGTGGTGGTGGTTTCGCCTCGGTGGTCGTGGAGGATTTGTTGGCAGTGTTCGATACCGTCTTTTTCTCCGCATGTGGCTTTTGGCGGGATAGGGTAGGGAGCGTTTCTGATCGTGTTCCAGTTGGGGTTTTTAGGGCCGCCGCCGGAGTCGAGGGTTTTACGGGAGGAGGAGAAGGGGACTTCGGGGAGCCACTTGATGGTGATTGCTTCGCCATTCTGAGCGGTCGTTTGGAAGAAGACGCTGTCCTGCGTGCTGTGTGTGAGGGCACGGAGGTTGACGGTGCCTTGGTCGGTGGTGAGCGTTCCGGTCAGTTCGGCTTTGTGGAGGGAGAGTTGGAGATCGCTGGCGGTGATGTCACCTTTAGCGGTGATTTGGAAACGGCCTAGGGGGAGGCGTCCACGGTAGATCCAGAGGTGGTCTTTACCATCAACGGGGAGGCGATGGTCATAGTAGTCGTGGCGGCCTAGGTGGAGGGAAATCGCATTTGCGGGATCGCTTTTGTGTTTGTAGAAAAGGAATCCGATGTTGCCGTTGCCCGAGTAGGGGGAGACTTCCCAACGGTGGGGAGTTTGGTCCCAGTGCATGTCGTGTTGGCCGAGGAAGGCGGCGTAGTCGATCGGGGGGATGTCTAGTTGAGAAGAAGGAGTTGGCTCTGCCTGAGCGAGGGTGCTTTGCAGAAGGAGGGGGCTGAGGAGAGACAGTGCTTTTTTGAGGAAATTACGGGACATGGGAAAGGTTGTTTTTGTTAGGGGATTATTAGAGACGAATCAGAATACGATCATGTAAATAGAGCGGGTTTTGTCTATCACGTATTTGGGTGGGATGAATCGTTTCCTATATTTGAGTAGCCCGAGTCTCTGGGCGTGGAACGTCTTGTTTTTAAGGGGTTAATGCAATATTTGGAGGAGGCTGGTGGTTGTTGTAAAAGGTAGCTTTTGGTGTTTCGTAGTCGAGGGTTTTTCTCGGTCTCGTATTAAGGATGCTCCCTTAAATGAAAAACGGCGTTCTCATCTACATAAGAACGCCGTTGATAATAAAAAGATAGGAAGCTCTGATTACTGCTCCACTTTCAATCGGCAAAATAGTTTGCCACTCACCGCGAGACTTTTTGGAAGGCTCACTGTCACTTCTTGTAGACCTCCTGTGATGGTGCCTAGACTGACTTCGGGCGCGCTAGGCGCTGTGATATTGATATCAGTCCAGGTGGATAGGTCTGTTCCATACTGGCAAATTTGCTTAGTAAACGGCACTGCGTCGACCTGACGCGTATACGTGAAGACATAGTGAGTTGCGGTTTCAGCTACACAAGGTTGAGCGGATTGGTCTGATCCTGTTGGTGTGCCAGCAAGAACATACTCGATCCCGTTCTGAATTCCGTCGCCATCGGCATCGCCATCAAAGGCGTTATCATTGAGAGCTGGATAATTCTGTAGCCACGCCTGATAGCCCTCAAGAGGCCTATTTTCACAATAGAGCACCTGTGCTTGAGCTGGCGTCAATGCCACGTCGTAGAGCTTTACGTCATTGAGGAGTCCCTCATAGTTAGCGCTGCCCAGACCATTCGAGCCACCAAACCATGCCTGAGTAATGCCAGACATTGATTCAGTATTTCCGGTTGCCTCATTAGCAAATGAGGCTCCGTTGAGGTAAATATTCAAGCTACCGGCAGTCGCATCTTTGGTGAATACCCAGTGATTCCATGTTTCTTTTATTTCAGCTGTGGCAGCAACCCCACTAATGACGCGATCACTAGCTCCAGCATCCCAGAATATCTTCGAGTTTGACCAAGGAAGGTGGATGTTAAGAAGCTGGTTACCCGCACTATCGGCGGCATAGAAGGCGACATCTGCAACGGGCTGAGTGGCTCCGCCATAGGCCCAGAATGCGATCGTGATTTCGTTAGTGATACCAGTGAACGCTGCCGCAGGAATCGAGGCAACATCAGTTCCACCATCAAAATAGAGGGCGCCAACACCAGCACTCCAGTCGGCGCCAGTTACGGTTGCATTATGGCCATTTCCTGAAGTATCTGTAGCTGTTGTTCCCGAGGTTTCGTCGAGTGGCCAGTGAGCCAGCGCAGCTGGCAGCAGGGGAGTCGCTACAGTGTCGAACTCATCCGTATATTGCATGAAGCCATTCTCATCGACTAACATGTAGCAATAGGAATCGATGCTCGCAGGGATCACCGCACTCACGTTATAACCATCAGCGCTCAATACTGCAGGCTTACGCATTCCACCCATATACTGTTCCGTGACGACTTCATTGTCACCTGGGTTAAGGATTGGCGTTAGATAAATCACCGATGCTTCGACGATTTTTGGCCCAGCCCCATCGATTGGGAGTTCAGACTGACGTGTTGCAGATTCAAATGAACTCGCGCATAGGGTCGCGACGTCTTCAGTCCTACCTGTGTATGCTGGGTTTAGATAAGGAATCTCTGCGTCTTTAGACAGTAGTGCTCCCTCAAGCATCGCCGTTAGTTCGGCGAGTTTGGTGGCATAGGCAGGATCTCCTGCGAGATCTACCGCTTCTTCGATGTCCGTGCGCACGCCGTTGTTCATGAGGCGATAGAGTTCATAGATTCCTGTTTTGTATGACTTATGGAGCTTATAGTCACCGCTTCGAAGTGCGGCATACATTCCTAAAGTGCCGGTATGCGGAAAGTGCCAGAACAGAAACTCCCGCTCTTGCATCGTCGAAGGTTCAATGATTTGAGTACTCGTTCCGTGTAAGATAGGCTCGAGATCCGCACCACAGAGCTCATCTTTATCAGCCTGCGCGATGGTGGTGCCAGTCAATGAAAGGAAGGTGGGGAAATAATCGAGTTGATTAACGATGGTGTCAAACTCGCTGCCCGCTGCGATGTCTGGTCCAGAGAACACCATCGGCACACGAATTCCGCCATCGGTCACGTAACCTTTTTTACCTCGCAACGGCTCATTCTCAGAAATGACTTCACTACCGCGGTACTCAGCGCCTCCGTTGTCTGAGGTAAAGACGATGTAGGTGGTCTCGATCAATTTCTTGCCAGGATGGCGGGGGTCGTCAGTGATTGTCAAATAGTCAACAAGTCGTCCGAGGCTCCAGTCAACGGTCGTGACCATGGACGCGAAATAGGGATTTGTCTGACCGGGGGTTGTCCACTCATCAGCATCAATAGCTGGCGGATAACTGTGGCCGAACTTGGTGCAATAGTGCTTTAGCAAATCTTCATTACGAGTGACGATGGGGTAATGGACCATCCAGTGACAGAT
>JAULBV010198380.1:0-18807 GCA_032358295.1 Pterothamnion heteromorphum | reverse complement strand
AGCTGCCGCAAGGTGCTTATGAGTGTTATCTTGGCGTTCGTTACACGGTAGCGACTGCTGACTTAACGGCTGGTAAATTCGATGCCTTCTTGCATATCGGCGCGGATAACCAACGGTTCTACAAAACTGGCTCTTTAATCGCTTAATCGGGGGTGAGTAATTGGAAACTGTAAAAGTTAAAGCGATTGCTGTAGGTTACTTCGGTGTCATCCGTATGGTGGGTGATGTGTTTGAAGTGCCTTTGGCTGTAGCAGAACGTGGTGCTTCATGGTTTGAACTTGTCGCTCCGTTACCTGTTGCTAAAGAAGTGAAAGCTAAGTAACACACAGGGCAAGGATGCCCAATTATTTGAGGTTGCTATGGAATTATTTGTTAAAGATTCTAATGGTTTGTTAAGTCCTGCGGCTGATATTGTAGCAAGGTCTGACCAGTGGCGATATGCTGCGGCTGCTAGTGGTATTGCTAACACAACAACGGCGGTTACTGTAAAGGCTGCGGCTGGGGCAGGACTGAAAAACTATATTACTGATATTCAGTTAGCAAGTGACGCTTTAGGTGCTGCAACTGAGTTAGTCATTCGTGATGGTGCTGCTGGTACAGTGTTGTGGAGGTCTAAGATTACATTGGCTGGCGTAGTTTCTGGCATTAACATTCGCCTGAGTACGCCTATTTGTTCTTCTGCCAATACGCTATTAGAGGTTTGCACATTGACAGATTCGGTAACTGGTGCTGTTTATTTTAACTGTCAAGGATACATCGCACCATGAGTGTAGTTAAAATATGTAATCTCGCATTGTCAAACATCGGCGTAACTCGTTTTATTAACGATATTGACCCCATGATTGACGATAGCCAAGAAGCGGCATTATGCAATTTGTTGTATGAGCAAGTGCGCGATGAAATGCTTCAAGATTATATATGGCCTTTTAACTCTCGGCGCGTGGCATTGGCTGAGGTTGCAATTCCTCCTAGCAATTGGACGTATCAGTATCGTTACCCTGCTGACTGTCTAACTGCACGCGCTATCGTTATTCTAGGCATTAAATATCCTCGTCCTGATTATCGTATCGAGTTTGAGATAAGCTCTGATAGTCAAGGCAAGCTAATATTGTGCGATATGTACCAAGCCGAATTGATTTACGGCGCAAGGATTGAAGATACAAGCATATTCAGCCCATTATTTATGAATGCGCTCTCTTGGGTGTTATCGGCTCGTCTTGGCCTTGCGTTAAATGCTCCTGCTGCCATTGTTGGCAATGCACAACAACAGGCAATGGCGGCTATTAGTCGCGCTGCCGCTTCTTCTTTCAATGAATCATTTATTCGTGAGCCTTCCAGTGAGTTAGTGGATGCTCGCTTTGGGGGTTTGAGTGTCGATTCTAGAACAGGTCAGTTTTACTAGCGGTGAAATATCGCAGTCACTCTATGCTCGTACAGACTTAGCACGCTATCAATCAGGCGTTAAGAAGCTATTAAACTTCATTCCTATGCAATACGGAGGTGTACGCAACCGTGCAGGGTTTAAGGCTATCCCTTGCGCGTATGCCGCGTGGAGTGGTAATTACCCGACAATGATACCGTTCAGTCGTTCAGAGACTGAAAACATAGTAATTATGATTAACTACGGATTTTTTAGGTTCATTAAGAATGGTTCGCTAATCACTTACGCATCTAAAACAATAACAAATATTACTCAAGCGAATCCTGCTGTAGTTACAAGCGCGGCTCATGGGTATTCTAACGGTGATAGCGTTCTAATAAATAACGTCATCGGTATGAGCCAAGTCAATAATCGTGACTTGATAGTCACAAATGCTACTGCTAATACATTTGAGCTTTCTTATATTGATATTGACCATGCGATAAATGCTGTTGATAGTACAGGCTATGATGCCTATTTGCAGGGTGGTGCGTGTTATAAAATATACGAATTAGCGCACTATTATGATTCCTCATCTATTCCATTTGTTGATTATGTTCAATCTGTTGATTTAGTGATTTTTACGCATGAAAATTTTCATCCTAAAGCATTGCGATACTTTGGTGATACCAGTTGGACGTTTAGTGATTACGAATTAAAGGGTGGAGCATTTAAAAGCACGAACACGACAGATAATACCGTTGTTTATTATGCAACAGGTGGGCGTTTATTCGCTCGTCCCAATGGCGTATTTAATGTTGGCAGTGTTGGGCAATTAGTGAAATTGCAGACTGACGATTTTGGTATCCCGTGGGAGGCTGGCGTTGCAGTTGCGACGAATGATATTCGACGTGCTGGGGATAACTTTTATCAGGCCACTATATTTGGCACAACTGGCACATTGCGGCCTGCTCATTCAATTGGTGATGCAAGTGACGGCACGATAAATTGGCGTTACCTACACAGTGGTATTGGCATTGTAAAAATAACATCTTTTGTTAGTGATAAAGAGGTAACAGTAGATGTCATCGACCATGTTCCTGAAGGGTGTTACCGCATAAACTACGGCATTAACTCTCCATCAATAACTATTGTAAATGGTGGTGCAGGCGGAACAAACGGTAACTTTCCTCTCGGTATTGTTGGCGGTAGTTTTATCACAACTGCGGTTGGTAACTTTGATGTTGCTGGTGGCGTGCTTGTCGCTGTCAATATAACAGGCTTTGGCACTTACTATCTTGAATCTCCGACATTGGATTTTAGCGCAAGTGCTGGGCTGGCTGGTGTTGTTGTCACTGTAAATCTTGTTAATCTGCTAGGTGCAGGTAATCCATCAATTCCCTCAAAACGTTGGGCATTAGGCGCGTTTGGTGGCGACCAAGGATACCCCAAAGCTGTCAACTTTTATCAAGAGCGGTTAGTTTTCGGTGGTACTGCTGCACAACCTGAGACTGTTTTTACATCTGTTGTAGGGGCTTATGATGACTTTAGTACGTCATCACCTGTTAAAGATGATGATGGGTTGGTTTTTACATTGGCAGGGCGAAAACTAAATAAGATTAAATTTATTGAAGGCATACAGGATTTATTGTGTTTCACTTCGGCAGGCGAAAGCCTTATCGCAGGTGGTAGCAATTACGTCTTAACGCCTTCAACGCTATCAGTAAGGCCACAATCAAACTACGGCACGGCACAAGTTAAGCCGATACTTGTGGGTGATGGGGTTATCTTTATTCATCAAAATGGCTCTACAATTTTTGATATGGCGTTTAATTCTGACTCAACAACGAGTAGCGGTATTGTAGCATCTGATATTACTTTGCTCGCCAATCATCTGTTTAACGGCTATTCAATTACTAAACTTGCTTATCAACAAACGCCCGACCGTACTATTTTGGCGGTTCGGGATGATGGCGTGTTGTTGTCATGTACTTATCTAAAAGACCAACAGGTTGTAGCTTGGGCGCAACATACAACAGAAGGATTATTTAAGGATGTTTGCGTTATTCAAGAAGGCGGACGTGATGTTTTATATGCCATTGTTGACCGTGACGGCATTGCATCCGTTGAGTTTATGCCTAGCAGGGATGTTACAACTATTTATGATTCGTTTTTTGTAGATGGTGGTTATTCATATAACGGTGTAAATACAACAGCCAAAACAATGACATTAACAGGCGGCACGCTTTGGGATGATAGCGAAACGCTGACCTTAACAGCAAGTGCATCAACATTTACCAGCGATGATATTGGTCAATATGTGTTTTTGTATGATGGTACTTCTGTTGTTAAGTTCATCATCACGGCATATACAGGAAATACGATAGTAAGTGTTATTAGCGACAGGACAGTACCAGTTGCATTGCGCTCTACTGCATTGACTACATGGTCATCTGCACTATTAGAAGTTGGCGGTCTGTGGTCGCTGAATGGTAAAACTGTTGCAATTCTTGCTAATGGTAATGTTGAGCCACAGCAAACAGTGGCAAACGGAAAAATCACACTACAATCCGCTTCTGACCGTTTTAGTGTTGGCTTGCCTTATGTGTCAGATTTAGAAACGCTCAAGATAAATGTACTTGGCTCGCGTGATGGCACGACTCAAACCAAGCAAAAACTCATTAACAAGGTGTCTTTGATTTGCCAAGACACTCGTGGATTATTTGCAGGTGCGGACGATACCCATTTGCGCGAGTATAGACCGCCAAAACGTACAACATACGACGACCCATTAGAAATGGTATCGGGTTTATTTGAACAAGCGATTGCATCATCTTACGATAAACAAGGGTCTATCCTTATTCGCCAATCAGACCCGTTACCTGTTACTATTCTGTCTATTATTCCAGAAGTTACCGTAGGGGGTGCTTGATGGCCGTACCATTAATGGCAATAGCTCAAGGCGGCATGAAAGCCTTGCAAGGCGTTGCTGATTACCAAAACTCTAAGCAAAAAGCCAAAGCATTAAAACAGAATGCTGCTGCAAAACGTGAAGAAGCTAAAGACACACGTGTTGCAGGTTATCAACAAGGTGATAAACAGCGTGAACGTGGTGAACAGTTCAAAGGCTCTCAACGGGCGCAATTAGGCGCAAGTGGTGTTGATATAAACAGCGGTACGGCAGGACAGATTCAAGAAGATACGGCGCGACTGTCTGAGTACGATGCGCGAGTGATTGAGAATAACGCACTACGTCAAGCATGGGGTTTAGAATCTGACGCGGCGATGCTTGAATATGAAGCTAAGGCGGTGAAGAAACAGGCCAAGATAAGTGCGTTTAGCTCAATCTTGGGCGTGGCTTCAAGTGCAGGTCAAGGTTATCAAGACTGGCAACAAAGCAAAGTACCACAATCAACATCATTCGGCTCTACGCCTAACGCTGATTTTGGCAATCGTTATATGCCTAACCGTTATATGTCATAGGTGAATTATGCCAGTCGTCCCACGTTATGAGTCGCAACAAGTTAATCAGGTGGCGCAAGCTCAACAGGTGCAAGCTGCGCCATTGGATGTCTCGCCTATTACCAAAGCGACTAATGAGATTGTCGATGTCTTTCAAAAGGCGAGAGACCAAGCTGACCGTGTGCGCGTGTTATCGGCTAGAACTGCCTTACAAAAACAGGTTAATGACTTAACGTATGGAGAGAATGGTTACGCTCATGCACAAGGTATAAACGCCTTGTACGCAGGTGAGACAGCTAAAAAGAATATCGAACAAGCACAGGCCAACATCTTAAAAGATTTGAACATCCGTCAGCGTGAAATGTTTCAGCCTGACCTCGACACGGTTAAAAATAGCTTTAACGCTAACCTGCAAAATCATGTCTATAACGAGAATAGAAAAGCGGTAACAACCACGGTTGACGATAGTATTTATACTGCCGAAGAAACAATGAAGCAGAACTTTAACAATCCAAACGAGATTACGCGAAACATTCTTGATATTGATAAAGGCGTTACTGAGTTAGAGGGATTAAGCGGTATCGTTAGTCCTGAATATCGCGCCAAACGCCAAAGCGCGGCCATTGTTAATACTGCACTTAACGCACTATCTCAACCTGTGCCTGACTTCCAATCCGCTAAAAACATCATGGACACCTTCGGCGATAGAATGACGGTGAGTGACAAGAATCGTCTTGTTGAAACGATGCGCCCTATGCAGTTGTCGGCTGAGGCAGGTGTTGAGGCGCAAGTCATTTTCGATAAGTACCGTACTGACCCACAAGGAAAGGCTAAGGCGTTATTATCTATTTCTGACCCACAGAAGAAGCAACAAGTTTCACAAAACTTAGCAGTTTTAGATAAGGCTTATGACGAGAGTCAAGGTATTGTATCGGCTAAGGTTCTCAATACGTTTTTAGAAACAGGCAATATTGACGCTGATTCTTACGCTCGGCTTGACCCTGAAAACCAAAATAAGACAATGATTGCTATTAATGCCAAGCGCGAACATGACGCGGCGCGATTAGAGTCAAGACAATTACGGGCTGAACGTGCAGAGGAAAAGGCGGCCAAACAAGCGGCAAAAGACCAAGTTTATGCAATTCTGCAAAAGAACTATGAAGACCCTAATTTCTTAAAGACCATTCCATTAGAAGCCTATCAGGTGGCCTTCTATAATGCTGGGATGACAGACCTGTACAACTCGCTCAAGAAGGACTCACAGCGCGTTAAAGGCTTGTATGATGCTGGTGACGCTAAACGCTATGCTTACGGTCAAGTGAATCTATTAACGCAACGCTTTGCACCTGCTGACGCTGCTAAGAAACAAAAGTTTAACGTAGGCGCGTACACGGTGGCAGATTCAATTATGGCGGAGTTAGAAGCTGAATATCAAGGTAAGCCAATTCCTAAAAGCGCAATTGATAAGCGAGTTAGTGAAGGATTTGCGCGTGGTGATATAACAATTGATGGATATTTTAGTGACGAAACAAAACAAGGTTTTGCTTTTGAAGCTGGCGACAATGCTTTTACTCCTAATAAATCTAAAGCATTCAAGCCTGTCAAGATTATTCAAGAAGTGCCTGCGGTATTCTCAGAATCGTTTAGAAATAACTTGAAGCGTAACGGCAAGATTGCTACAGGTAAAGTAGTGGATGATGCTATTATCGAAGAATACAACAACCGTAATGTGGGTATAAACAATGACTGATATTAACTTTGATAATGTAGATTTTTCTAAATTTGAAGATGATAAAAACAGTCAGATTGACCCAAAAACGGGCATTGATTTAAGCCGATTCCAAGACGACCCCGAAGCTCCTGCGCGTAAAGAGGCGTTTATTCGCGCCCAATTAAAAGCGCAAAATGTCACGCCTGACAAAGCTGTGTCTGCTAAAAATGATGGCAAGACGCTAGGAGTGGACTATGAATCCGCATTAAACAATCCTGAGATTATTAAACAACGTAAGATTTTAGAATCACAATACTATGATGAGTTAGCTAAGAAATACCCGACAACCGCCTTGTTTATGACTGACCCACAAAATCATGCTATTGCTCAGGGCGATGAAGAAAACTTAGGTATATTTGAGCGTTCGGTCAAGGCATTGGATGAGCTAGGCTCTGCATTTGGTGCAGGGTGGCGAGGTATGGCCGCGCAAGATGAAGGAAAGATTTACTTTGATAAGCATATCTTGGGCAAAGATTTAACAAAGTACGATATTAAAAGCCATTCTCGCGCTGGTGTTAATCCAACGGTTACAGGCGAACAACGTCTAGCACAATCCATTAAAGACACTCAACTCTACGGACAAGAAACAAAGTATTACGCAAAACAAGGTGTTGCACCTGACATGATGCGTGCCACAGGTTACGGCTTTGCAAACTTGGGATATATGGCTAAGAATGCCGTTACTGGTTTGTTTGAAGATATTGGTCAGTTAGGTAGTGATATTTACGAGAACCCTACTGCCGCGCCTATGCTTATTGGTGCTGCTGCTACTGCTATCGCATCTAAGGGAAAGATTGACCCTACAAAAGCACTCAAAGCGAAAGATGTTGGTGCAAAATTGTTAGGTGCTGATTTGGCGGCGTTTGTTGTTACCGATTCTTTTAAGCAAAACACAAATGAGGCGCATCAACTCTATACAGGCGTAAGGGATGAAGAAGGCAATCCTATGCCTGCCAACATAGCCAAGACTGCGGCAATTATGAGTGGTAGCTTAAACGCATCACTTGACGCTTTGCAAATGGGCATGATTACCAAAACATTTACACCTGTTGTCCAAGCGGCATTGCGTAAGCTCGGCAAAAAAGGCATGAATGAGGCCATAGCTGAGGCATTAAAACGCAAGACAGGCCGTGATATTGTTAAAAAATACATTACTACGGCGGGTAAGCTGGTGCTTGCTGAGGGTGCAGTTGAAGGCACTCAAAGCATTATCAAAGACACCATTCGCTTGATTGCTGAGGGGAACGCTGAGAAACAAGGAAATGCTAAGTTTGTATCGCCTACTTTGTTTGAAGGTACTGATAAAGAAGAATCTATTCTTGCTCGTGCAGGGCATGACTCTGTTGAAGCAATCAAGTCAACGCTTGCTATTGGATTCTTGGGTGCATCACCTAAAGCCTTTTCAGAATCACGACTACAAAATGACATTGCCAAGTTTGAAGAAGATAAGGCAAAACTTGACGCGGTGAATGACGCGGTAAATGGTACTGAGACAATTGTACGCGACCCCGAAACAATATCGCGTTTAGCGCGTTCATTTGGTGGCGATGCTGATACCAAGCAATTATACATGGATGCCGAAAAGACCAGAGACTTGTTTCAAGGTATGGATGCATCGCGTGACCCTGTAGATATTGTCAATGAGTTGTTTGGACAAGAGACAGCGAACCGTTTCAGTGAGGCTTTAAGCACTAGCACGACATTCGCCGTACCATTTGACGCTTATGTTGTTAAAGTCATGGGGACGGGCTTATATGAGCAAGCCAAAGAGT
The DNA here is from genome assembly GCA_032358295.1 of Pterothamnion heteromorphum. Lineage (NCBI taxonomy): Eukaryota > Rhodophyta > Florideophyceae > Ceramiales > Ceramiaceae > Pterothamnion > Pterothamnion heteromorphum. The sequence goes on along the minus strand of JAULBV010198380.1, from coordinate 10,442 downwards.
TTACACAGCTTAATGCCTATAGTCTGAGTGCCGAAGATATTGCTAACTTTGAATCATTACAACAACAACACTTAGATGACTTAAAACGAACTGCCGACAATATCGAAAATGCGCCTAGTGCTGTTAAGCAAGTGTATGACGATGTGTATGGTCAGATTGAAAGTCTTAACCTGCCATTCTTGAATAAAACTGACCGCAGTATGTTTGCCGCGCTTTGGGCTAAGAAGATGGCTACGGCTTCTATTCGCAAGTATCAAACGCCTGATAAAGCCTATGAAATGTACGATGCGCCTTATAAGACTAAATTCGTTAATGAGGTGAGCAAGCTCAACGACTTGGCGCGTACTCGCTTTGATAGCACAGTTGACCCGTTAATTGACAGTTTACGCGCTGGCACTATGCCTAGCGAATCTGAGATTTACGGCGATACACTCATGGAAGGCTTGCGTAAGCTCGGTATCAGTGATGATCGTGGTGACTTAAAAAGCATGGACGTGGACAAAGACCTAAAACCATTCACTCGCAAACTGTTACGCGATGACGGTATGACGCTAGATGATGCGGCACAATGGGCGGTTGATAACGGATATATTCAAGAGGCTGATATCAACGCTTTGATTGCTGCCATAGATAGCGATTTACGCGGTAATCCTGTTTACAACATGAATAACCCTAATGAGGAAAGATTAGGCCGTAAACAGAAGCTAGAGGAGTTACAAAACTACTTCGACAAGCAAGGTATCAATATCAATGAGTTTAGCAATGATGAACTAAAGGCGTTGCTGAGTGGCGATAATACGCTTTATCAGCAAGAACAAGCGTTAAAGTTGATGATTACACACAATCTAACCGAGGGGAATTTGCTTCATGCGTTAAAGATGGGTGGCATTCCTGTACCGTCACTGGCGATTGTTAATACAAACAGTCCTCTTGATTCTTTTGGTGAAATAACCCTTCTTGGCTCTAAGGAAATGGCAGACCCGAAAGGCTATGCTAAAACTAAAGTATTTGGTGCAGATATTTACTCGCCAAGATACCCAAGAGTTATTTATAAACTAACGCAATCTGCTGTTGATAAACTGCATCAAAAACTGAAAGAATCAAATGATTTAGTTGGCGGTAGATTACCTGATAAGTCTGAGATTGAATCTTATGGAGTAAAAGAGTTAGCGGATAATTCTGCTGTTAAGTCTCTTTTCTTAAATGAAAAAGGCGTTAAATTTGACATTGCTACCAAAGAAGTTGCGCCTATACCTGATTTTTTAATGCCGTTTGTTGATACTGATTTACAGGCGTATGAACTAACAGAAAGCGAGACTTTCAAACAAGCTGTTGTTGATAATCACGAATCAAAAATCAACGACATGCTGAAAGATGCAAAAAAAGATGAACACAAAGAAGTAATAAAGAATGCTTTTGCGCTAACTGACGCTGAAATGACGAGAGTTATTCGTAGTAATGCGTTTAAGGTTACATCTTATCGCGAACAGATAAAACAAAAAGGCGAGGTAGATAACTACAAAACAAAGAACAACATCAACAAAGCTATTGAGGATAACAGCCTAGAATCTGAGCTTAAACAATTTGCTCAAGGCTTATTGTCTAGCATGAATCCTGAAGAAAAGATTCATAAAGGCAATCAGAAGTTTATCCCTCACACTATTGAAAACGTCATCAAAATCTTGAAAACAGATTTACGCGGTGGCGAAGGATTCAATTACCGCATTGGCTCATTACGCGCTAAGTTCACCCCTGAGTTCAAGTCACTTAAACAGATTAGAGAGGAAGGCGGACGGCTATTAGATGCCGATGCTTTTGCTAAAGTTAAAGATGAGGTCGAGAACGAATTCCAGTTAGTGCGCTCTGCTATCTCTCGCAACGGCAAGACTGTTTCAGAAGATACAGCATTTGGCATTCTTGAAGACATTCCAAGTATGGGAATGAGTAAGGTTATCAAAGATTACAATGTAGATATTACCGAAGAAGGGATGCAGTCAATCGCTGAGTTTTTAACTCGCTTAAAAGCAATGCCGACAGAATACTTTGAAGCCAAGATTTTAAGAAGTGTTGATGTTTCTGAGTTTTCAGGTGCGGTTATTCCTGCCAATGCCACTCAAGAAACGCGCGATATTTTAACTAATGCAGGTGTTCAATTTAGAGAATATCAAGAAGGTCAGCGCGCCAAAGTATTGCGTGAGTTTGCTTATGAGTTGAATGAGCAAGGTAAAAACACGCTATTCCAACAAGAACAAAAACAGATTGACGCAGTACGCGCACAGTATGAAGGCACAGACCAATGGATGAAAGCACCCAATGGACAGCATACTAAACTGAATGAAATGCAATGGTTACAGGTGAGGACTCCTAACTTTAAGGCATGGTTTGGAGATTGGGAGAATGACGCTAAAAATGCGAGCAAGGTAGTTGATAAAAATGGCGAGCCGTTGGTGGTTTATCATGGGACTGCTAGCGACTTTGTTAAATTTGAAAAATCTAAAGCACAGGACAAAGACGGCAGACGTATGTCTATGGGGTGGGGAAAGGGTAAGTTTTACTTTGCTGATTCAGGTGAGGCGGCTAGTAGCTCTGCTGAATATGCGAACATGACAGGTCGCGGAAAGCAACAAAACGTCATGCCTGTTTATCTGTCTTTGAAAAACCCGATTGATGCCAGTCTTTATATGGATATGATTTCTAAAGCGCAAGAATCTGGAAAATCACGAGACGCAGCTATATCTTTTGTTGATAAGAAAATCAAAGTTGAAGGTTTTGATGGCATAGCTGATAAAGATACTGGTGGAATTGCAGCCTTCGACCCAACACAAATAAAATCCGCCACAGGGAACACAGGCGAGTTTAGCAAAGATAATCCGAATATCTTGTATCAGTCTGAGAAAGTGATTTTAGACAATAGCGAAGAAATGAAAGTCATCGCTGATTATCTAAGTCAATCACCTGCTGAAATGTTAGCAAATAGAGATTTGTATGCTAGAAAAGTTGAGGCTATTAATTCTCTTGTTTCTAAGTACGAACAAAAAGAAGATTTTAACGGGGCATATTACCCGACAGCATTTGGGTTTATGTCTGTCTCGCCTTCTGCAAAATCAGAAGGTAAATGGCAATTAACAAGTTTTGATGCAAAGATGAATCCTTTGTCAGACCAAGGGGATATGACAAAAAACAAAGCATTGACTGAGTTTTTCAAAGCAGCAAAGCCTAATAAGTATGGGGCTGACTCTGTTACTTATTTTCAGCAATCTAATTCAATCCCTATTTACCGCATTGACGCGCAAGGATTCGACAAGAACATCATCAAACCTCACGGCCTATACGTCTCTATTCCTAGCGATGTATCGACGTTTGAAAGCCCTCATAAAGAGGTAGGTGATACTTCATTCAGTGGATATGCCACGCCTAAGAATCCGCTAAATGTCGATAGCGTCAAGATTCAACACAATCGCGGTAATAACTACCCAATGGAAACGTCGGCAGGAGTAAGCGCGTTAAAACAATTAGTTGATGCCAAGTTATTCGACTCTCTGATTAAAGCCGATAAAGCCGAATTGACCGCCACCATTAAAGATCAATTCCCTGATATTGATACCAGTCAGTACCGTGATGCTTATGAGTTGCTTGAGGTATTAGGCGCACAGTTGGCAAAACAAGAAGGTTATGACGCAATTATTCAGAAGGTTGAAGGCGACCCAATGAATGAAATGGTTATTTTGGATAACTCTATTATTGGTGATTTGAATAGCAATAATCTTAATCAAGGATTTCAAGGCAAACTAACCATTCAATCAAACCGTGAAATGCTGGTAACACTTAGCGGTAAAGCTGACTTTTCTACGCTATTGCATGAGTCTGCTCACTTGTGGCTTGAGATGATGCTAGACGACTTAAAAACATCTGACGTTACGCAGCAAGCACAAAATGACTGGGCGGTCATATCTAATTACTTTGCAAGTTATTCAGATAAAGCTAAGGCTGAGATTATCGCTGACCATGCTAGTCTTGAGCGTGATGTCAAAAAACTTGATGGCATGAAAAAACGTAGTCCTGAACGAGATTTAGAATTACGCCAAAAGACAGCAATGATTGAGGCGCATAAAAAAGCCTTAGCTATGATTGACGCTAATCCTGATTTATTGAAAGAAGTCGCCAAAGACTTCGGGCAATCAATCGGTGATAACGATGTTAAAAACATCTTAACCAAGCCGTATCACGAACAATTTGCCCGTAGTATGGAGGCTTACTTTAGAGAAGGTAAAGCTCCGTCAACTGACTTATTAGAAGCATTCTCTCGCTTTAAGTATTGGCTGCAAGACATTCTCTATCCATTCTTGAAAATGCTTGGTGTTGAATTGACGGATGATGTGCGTGGCGTGTTTGACCGTATGATTGCTACTGACGCAGAGATTGAATCCATTCAACATATTCAACAAGCACAACGTAACTTTGACGCTAAGATGCTTAAAGAGCTTGGGCTAACCGATGAGCAAATAGAGACTTATGAAAAGTTAGCTGTAGCCGCAACTACGGACGCTGAGGACAAACTACGCGCCGCCGATATGCGCGACCAACTCAAAAAGAAAACCGACGAATATAAGGCAGAATTAGACGCTATCAAGCAAGAAGTTGCCGATGAGTTAAGCAAACAACCTGCACAGATCCTATTGCACTTCTTGCGCACTGGCGAGTTTAAGGAAGGTACAGAGTCGCTATTTCCAATTGAGCCTACACGCCTAGATACTCAATCAATTATTGACACTTACGGCAAGCAACAATTGAAAGAGTTGCCGCGTGGTGTTTATGGCCGTGACGGGAAACATCCTGATATTGTCGCCAATGCCTTTGGTATCTCGTCGGGTTCTAAACTAATGGATATGCTGATTAACGAGCCGTTAAATACAGTCGCTAAACAGAATACCTACATTAAGGAAGAAGCGGCTAGACGGATGAATGAGCGTAATCCTGACTTAGTTTCTATCGACCAGTTATCCGCCGAAGCGCAAAAGGCCATTCATGGTGACAAACGCGCTGAATTGTTGATTGCTGAAATGAACGCATTGTCCAAGAAAACAAACAAGCCTTTCACTCCTGCGGCTATGTTGTATGACTTGGCTATGCGTCAATTCGACAATATGCACATTGAAGATATTAATGCGCTTAAATACCTTACTGCCGAGCGCAAGATTAACCGTGATATTCGCAAACAGATTGCACAGGGCGACTTTGACGCTGCGTTAGTGGGCGTGCAAAAAGCTCTCTTTAATCAGTATATGTACAATCAGGCGGTCAAGGTAGAGGAGCAGATTAAACAGGGTATTGAGGCCGCTAAACGCTACGATAAGAAGGCAGTCAGAGAAAAGATAGCCAAAGGTGGGGCGCAAGAGTATATCGTGCTGCAAGACGGCGATAAGGTTGCGTCATTCCCTACTAAAGCTGAGGCAATGGCTTATTCGGCACTTAATGAAGGAACTTACGTCACAACACAAAATAGCTATCTTGAAATGATAGATTCTATTCGTGGCGCGTATAGCTTTAAGAAAGTACCGAAGTGGTTAATCACACAACAAGATTTATTTGCTAAGTTGTATCGTGCGGCATTGGATGAAGGTCTATCCTTGCCGTTTGACCCTACGCAATTCGCAAAGCCAAAGAACTACACTAAGCTGACTTTGAGAGAGTTTAACGATGTCATTGGCGCGTTAAAAGTCATTGAGAAGGTGTCTAATTTATCGCAAGGTATGGAGACGCAATACGGCAAGCTAGACATGAATGAAGTCTTGAGCTTGATGGAACAAACAGTATCAGGCTTAAAGTCGCGTAAGGTAAAGTTTGAACACAATAAACATTTTGTTGATACCGCATTAGAAGGTATTGATTCATTTGCCGCATTCCAAACCACGATAAACGCCTATGTTCATGCGCTTGATGGTGCTGAGACGGCAGGTATATTCCATGATGTGTTAATCATCCCACAGCGTGAGGCATTCATCAAAGAAAACAAAATGCTTTTAGTCAAGGATGATCGCGTAGATACCATCTTTAAGCCTGTATATGCCGAAGTTGATAAGAAGGATGTTTTAGGTAATGCCCAACTAGGCCAATCGCTTGATAAACTTAGCACTGGCGATTTAGATAAAGTCCTTTTAGGTAATCGCGTACATTTGCCAAGTCTTAATACCGATTTAAGCATTCAGGACATTATGGGCATGGCGTGGTTGATGGGTCATAAAGGTGGGCGTGAAGCATTAACGCATCCTGAGATGGTATATAACGTCACTAGCGGCGGTCTATGGACAGAAGAAAACATCCTTAAAGCATTAGAAGTCTTAACTCCTGTACAGCTTAAAGCGGTCAATGACGGATGGGCATTGTACGACAAGTATTGGCCTGAAGCGCAAGCGTTGGATATGCGCACTAAAGGATATGCTCCGCCTAAAGTTGATGCTATCCCCTACATGGTAGGCGATGTTGCTATGACTGGCGGTTATTCACGCTTGATGTACAACAAAAAAGACGACTTGTATAAATTTAGAACTGACGACGACTTGCAAACAATGGAGGATATTGTCACGGGCAAAGGGACGGTAAATCAAACTAATTCAGGATCTACTAAGGCGCGTGTGGGTAGTGGTGGTAAAGCTCCGCGTTTAGATTTTGGGGTTATGGATGAGCATTTAGGTGAAGTTATCCATGATATTGCTAACCGTGAAATGGTGATACAAACTTACAAGTTAATCACTAACAAGCGGTTTATGAAGGTTATCGACTCAAAACTTGGCGAGGCGGCACTGGGTCAATTCCTGCCTTGGGTGGTGCGTTTAGCCAAAGGCGAGCCTAAACCAACATCTATTCTTGAGCGCATGGTTGGCAAGGCGAATAATGCTTCTAGTATTATGTTTTTAGGGTTAAGCCTATTTAATGCCATTCAAAACGCGACAGGATTGCCAGTCGCTTCGGCGTTGCTAGGGGGAAAATGGGTGGCGTTGGGCATGGCTGAGTTTGCTAAAAATCCATCGGCTGCCGTCCGTTTCACTATGAGCAAGTCGGGATTGATTTACGTTAGACGCAAGACTAACCAATATTCGAATGATGCTAAACGTGCATTAAAAACAGAGTCATTTACTGGCACAGGCGGTGATGTTGCACGCTTGGCCTATGCTCCGCAACAGATTGTACAAAACATGGTTGACGGTGCGGTGTGGCTTGGTGCATATCGCAAGGCAACGGCTGGAAAGGTGCAAGGTGTCGATGCCTTAAACGATGCTGAGTGTGTGGCGTTTGCTGACCGTATGATTGAAAACACACAATCAAGCGGCGCGATTAAAGACTTGTCTAATCTGTTTGCGCGTGGCGAATATATGCGAATGCTTACCTTAATGGGGAGCTACTTCAACATGATATTTAACATGGGGCGTATTCGTTGGGGTAAGCGCAAGTATGAGCCAATGACTGAGCGTTTTTTTAATGACGCAATGTTTACTATTTACGTTATGGTATTGCCTGTACTTGTCACTACGATGATGAGATACGAGCCTCCGAAAGAAGATGAAGATTTAGATGACTGGGCAACACGCACGCATTTTTACAAAGACTTAGCGGCCTATCCGTTTGCGTCCGTGGTGGTGGTTCGCTCACTTGCTACGGCGTATGTGCATCCTGAGTTTGGCGTGAGTGCCGTACCTTCATTGGCTTACCTTAATGGTGTATTCAAGGGTTCTGTAGCAGCAGGTAAGTTATTTGATAGTGAGTCTGAGCTTGAGCGAAAGGACTATAAGGAAATGATTGAAGGCGTTGGCTATGCCTTTGCTCTCCCCACTAAATCAGTATATAAAATGGGCGAGCCATTGTATGATTATACCGAAGGCAACGAGTCGGGCGTAGATGAATTAAGGGTCTTACGCTCCATGATTTTAGGCAAACCAAGAGAAGATTGATATGACTGTTCCATCAATTGTTAATAGAAATGATTATGTTGGCAATGGTGCGACGACAGTCTATCCATACACCTATCAAATATTTGACCAATCTCATATTGAGGTATGGGTTCAATCGCTTGCAGGTAGTGTAGTAAAGCTGACAATTACGACTGATTATACGGTAAGCGGTGTCGGACTTAGTGGCGGCGGTAATGTGACATTAAACACGGCATTAACAAGCGGCTACCTTCTTGCTATTAAATTAGTGTTGCCGATAACGCAACTCACAGACTTAAAAAATCAAGGTCGTTTTTTCCCTGAAGTGCATGAACGTGTTTTTGATAGAGGGATTAGGATTGACCAACAATTAGCCGACCAATACGCTAGAGGGTTAAAACTTCCTGAAACAGAAATAGGCACAGCATTAAAAACGACCATCCCAGTTGTTTCTCAACGCGCATCGAAAATATTAGGGTTTGATGAGCTTGGCAATCCTGCGGCGATGTCGTTTTCTATATCTACCGATATTCACGTTAATAACATTGCAGCATTACGCCTAGTTAGCGGTGACGGTTCGTACTATGCCATAACAAAAGGCTATTATGCGGCTGGTGATGGCGGTGCTAATGCTTTTTATTGGGATGGCACAAGTGTCGCTACAGATAACGACGGCACAGTCATTAAGCCTACTGCGGTAAGCGGTGCAGGGCGTTGGCTTACTGTTGATACATCGCATATTACGCCTGAGATTTTCGGAGCGAAAGGTGACGGGGTAGACGATACTGATGCACTGAACAAGCTACTTGAGTATTGCGTAGAGAACGGCTTACAGGCAAACTTGACCAAGCCATCCTACAAGGTCAGCGGCGCAGCCCTGGCAAGCACTTCACGGACTGGTGCTCGTACACTCAACATCAATTCCAGTGTGCCGACGACTATAACAATGGATAGCGGCGCATCTGGCCTGCTGTACTTCATATATCTGAACACGACGGCAGAGAACAGTGTGTTCTTTACTGGCTCGGCGTTGACGTTCAATGGCAGCAGCAAGTGCGCCTCTTTCATGCGCTGCGACCACAACGGCGCAGACAACACTGGCGTGGTCGATATTCAGGCGAATGTCACTATCAAGAACCTGAAGAATACCGACGCATTAAGCACAATTGAAAACAGCGGCATAATGCTCATCGGCCCTTACAGGCGAGTTGTTATTCGTGAGCCAGAAATTGATACAGTTGAGCGCACGAACGTGGCTGCTGGAGCTTGTAGCGGAATAGCTGTTTCACAATTTACAGGCACTGTTGACATATACAGTCCGAAAGTATCTCGTGTACTTACTACAAGCGCGATTGATGCGGACGGTATAAAGGTGTTTGGTAAGCCTGTTTCTGGCGTTCTAGCCAACAAACGCCAAGGCGTTGCAACTATCCACTTCGGTGTCTTTACCGACAATCAGGGTCGTCAAGTCAAGAGTCAGTGCAGCGAGACTACAATCATAAAACCGATAAGCATTCGCCAGAATGTAGTGTCGATTCTCAATGGGGTTGACTTTGATTTTCAATGCGGAAACGGCCTTTTGCTTGAGCCAGAGTTCATCTACAAAAAGAACGCTGGAACTTCGCCGCTAGGTGCTTCGTTTAGGCCAGTAATATTCCAGCAACTCATCGAAAATGAGGAAATGTCGGGACGCTGCATTGACGGGAAAATGATCACCGAAGTTGCCATGCTGGGTTTCTGCGCGGTCACTCATTCGGCTGGAGCAAAGGAATCTGTTACGAAGGTAAAAGGGCTGCGCGTAATTCCATCTGGTGGATTGGCAACGACAGCATTCACAACCTCAATAATTGAAACGAGAGCGGATACCATTGAAGCAAAGTCGGCTAGAACTACGATTGAAGTATCAGATTGTAATGGGCCACTTGGGTGCTACGGAATTTCATACACCAGTTACGGCGGAACGGCACTCACAAGCAAACTTAACATTGTCGTCAAAGACAACTTTAATACTCTTTTAGGGACAGCCTACCTACCTTTTTACAAAGCAAGTGGAACAGTGTGCCGTGCAGTCGAGACGTTCTTGTTCCGCAATAACACTGGATTTAGATCACTTTATACTGACCTAGATTTTTCAGTGAATAAACTGCCAGTTGGGTGTTGTGTTGTGGTCGACCTTGCCTCTTGCACAATTACTGGAGGACCAGGTTGGGCGGCATCTGGCTACGCCACTTTCCAGTGTGTAGATCAGTACATCGGGGCAACTGGAAGAAGCGTGTGGGCAATTAAAGGCTCGGCTACAGCGGCTGCAACGATGTACTGGACTCAAGACGGTGGCGCCACATGGGGTCAAGTCAAATGATTAGCATGGATGTACTCCTGACCCCCTGATACAGAGTCTGGTTATCCCGAAATAAATCCGCAGGCTTATCAATAGCCTGTGGATGCAGCACAAAAATTAGGGCGTAAAATGCCAACTTATTACTATGGAGTTTTTATATCAAAAAATTTACACTACAC